>CAJVPP010001502.1:0-19572 GCA_910592005.1 Funneliformis mosseae | reverse complement strand
TTAATTTTTCATATGTTTAATTAACCACGAGATTTACTATTAAATCGTGATCAGGTACTCCGATTGATCGGCGGATCAGCAATTAAGAATTATGAGGGGTCGGATACTTATGACCGCTACTGTATAAGTAAAATCAAATAGTGGTATTATTTTGTTTTGCTCACTTGTATTATCATAAGTAATTTTTAAATATTTTTCGTCTTTATTCAATTTCTTAATTCCATTGAATACTAGGCTCAGTATGCCATTGAGGTCTTTACTAATAATTTCATCTTCATTGAGAATGTAATTAATTTGTTTGCATACTACTTTATCTTGAATACTAAATAAATGTATTTTATGTAGATTAAGATAGTAAATCTTACTTACCTATTGATTGGAATAGAACATGTGAACGTTTTGTACCTAATCGTAACTATAATGAGTAGTTGTGTCAATGCTATAATAATCAGCTTTGTTTCTTATCATAAAATGCTCATTTACTAATTTTTTCTGTTATTTTTGCTAATTTCATATTCCTGTTGTAATAGTTTCTCTCTAACTTAGTTTTAACTAAATGTTCTTTGTACTTTTTTAGTAAGTTTCTTGCTTCTTCTTTCTTGCGAGCATTGTATTATAAACCATTCCAAAAATGTTAGCATGTATCACATAAATCTGTTTGTAGACTCATAATTTAAATATAAGGCATTAATTGGTGTTATTACTTGCAGAATGTGTTATATTTTAACAATTTTAATGTGCTATTATTTTCAAGACCTGTAATAAAATTAAGATAGACTAACTTGTAACTCATTTTAGCTAGTAAAAGTATAAGTGATTGGGTAATTCAATTAAAGTTTCTACTAGGACTTAGTAATCTGTGTATTTTAGCATAGTTTTTAAGAAAATTCTTCACAGCAGTAGTGATTGTTATATTAATAGCTATTTTAGTTTTTTATCGTGACATTTATTTTATGTTATTATGAATACGTGGTATTATACCATTTGTCACTAGGTGATTTCTGACATTTTCAAAGTGGGTGTGACTAATTTCTAATATATTGAGATACATTTTCTGACAAAGTGACATATTATAATCTCAGTAGTAAAATATTTACTTATTAGTATGTATTTCTTTTTAAGACGTTGGCTGGCAGTTATTTTCTACCATTCATTGCTTTCAATTAGACCATTTAAAATATGTCTTATTTAGATCTAAAGAGTACTTGAAATGTCTCACGTAATTCAGCAAACCTTTCTTTTAGAATTTCTTATGAACATCCACAATTGTAACCTATCTTTAAGAAAAGTATAACTTTTTCATATTTAGTTAAACTATTAGAATTATAAATTTTTATATACAGATAATCTTATATTAATACATCAATTTTATTGCTAGTCTTTTAAACTGATCTATAATTTATCAATTTTGACTTTTAAAGTAAACTGATTGACAACTTCAAATGTATGGACAAAATTAAAATAGGCGAGTAATATAATTTAAATTATAATTATATATATTTATAGAAATAAGAATATTTATAATAAATATATAAATATAAATAATTAATATAATAGAATATAGAAAAAATTGTATAATACTTAATTTTTATATTTATATTTATAAACAAAAAAAGTAGAAAGTTTTTATATTAAATAAATATGATAGAAACTTATTTAATAAAATTAATTTATTGAATGGATGATTTTCTAGAAATAATTAAATTTTAAGAAATTTTTGATTAAAATTAAGAGTTTAAACATTTTAATCTAATAACATCAAAAATTAAAATACAATAAAAATCTCAATTTTGTTAAAAAATTTTTAGAATCTGGTTTTTTAACAATCAATCAAATGTTATTTTAATACAGTAATCTATATTTTGAAATTCTATTTATTAAATCAATTGATATTAAATACTAAATGCTAATTAATTAAAACTAGAATAAAAGACAAAATTAAAAAATAAAATAAGTTTAATAAGAAAGAAAAATATAATCATAAAAATAGAATGAGAATAAAAAGTAATCTATTCTAAATACATCCTTTTGAGATTATAGGAAAATTTTAAAATTTGTGCATTTAAAATGGATA
The DNA here is from genome assembly GCA_910592005.1 of Funneliformis mosseae. Taxonomy (NCBI): domain Eukaryota; kingdom Fungi; phylum Glomeromycota; class Glomeromycetes; order Glomerales; family Glomeraceae; genus Funneliformis; species Funneliformis mosseae. The sequence goes on along the minus strand of CAJVPP010001502.1, from coordinate 17,498 downwards.
TGCATTTAAGAGAAATTTTCTATATTATTTTTTATATACTTAGAATAAATGAGAGCATTGCATTTAAAAAAAAATATAAAGTGTTTATATTAAGAAAAGATGCATTTAGGTTTATTGTATAAAAAATAAATAAATAAACTAATTGTTTCGTTTTTCTAAAAGAAGTCTATTGTTTTAAAGAATAGTATATTAAAATGATAATATGTTTTAGCTCAGAATTATTAGTAGAATAATTTTTCTGAAAACTAATTGGCTAAAATTAAACTATAAGGTATAATTGATATTATAAAAACAAATTTCTTAAATGAATTTTTGTTTAGTAATTCTTTATAATAGTAGTTAAAAGAATTTGTATATAAAAATATATGAAAGAATTTAATAAGATATATTAGACATTATATTGAAACTAATTTGAATTTAAGAAGAAAGCTTATGGGCAGCGTTGGCAAATGACCTTGAAATGACCTCAAACGACCTCAAATGACATCATTTTTATTATAAATTTCAAGTCAAAATGACCAAAGGTCATTTAAAAAATAGTAAATGATCTTATAATTTGCCATCACTGGTTTGTGGAATATATCCTTTCTAATGAAGGTACATTTCTTAAATATAGACTTTGTAATCCTTCTAAGATATTACTTATTAATTGTTGAGACTTCGTAATTCTTCTTGCTGTTCGTTCACTCAATTGTGATCACCCAATATGACATCATCTCCTTCACCCTTTCGTTAGGATCGAATTGCATATTTTCGAAAATTGCAGAAAATTTTCTGTTACAAGTAACGCTTTATCTTTGATTATTATTGCGTCTTTTAATTCCATCCTCTTGTGAATTTCTATATTGCTACTAAATTTCTTGTCCAATAAGCGATTGAAATCAAGTTTCTGTCATCGGTACTTCTTTTAACTGGTTTGTAACATTTAAAAGCTAAGATCCGACCAAATATTTTATTTGTAATTAATATTTGAAAATTTCCAATCAGATCCCGGTAAATGCTTATAATTTCAGCTCGATACCTTTTCGTGATGATAATCTTTACATTTGCTCAATGTTATATATTTTATAAAATTCTTTTTAATTTGATTTGTCATAAATTTACGATTTTCCAACTTTCCACTTATTTTTTGTTAATCATCAAATAATCAAAATAATTAAAGTATGAGGTCTATATATATAAAAATATGCTCATAATTTTTATATTTAACATTAATTTGCTTATGTGGTAATCAATAATGATCCCTAAGGTATAGAATACGAAAATATTCAATTAAAGGGAAATTATCTGATAAATTAATCATAATTGCAATAAAAACAACATGTTAACGACGTTTCATATTTCACAACTTTTCCTTAAGGAATATTAAGTTCTTGCTTTTTTTGAACTATAATGTCATCAGCTGATACTTTCTCTTTCTTCTCTTATAAAGTCACTTAGTATCGTGACAAACTTATTCGGCTAATCCTTTTAGTGACCGTAATAAACATTTCCACTTGCTATGGGATAATTTAACAGAATAAACATTAAATACGCGCCATTTATCAAGATTGGCGAAGTTTTGATAACATCTTGTTTTAAATTTAAAGCATATTTACATCGAAACCGAAATCGAAAGTACGAAGCGTAAAAGGGTTTAGATCATCTTTAGAAGATGCCAATAAATCTTGTGCAAGGATGGTCAAAGTAATTTTTTTTTTATTACTAAAAGAAAAAGGGTGTTGTGAACTCAATCGAAACAATAATATTTCATAAATATTTTCGTACATTTGTGGGTAAATGTACTCATTTCCTTTGTAAACCGTAATAAAAAAAAAAAAACTAAAAAAAAATTGTTAAATTTATGCTGTATTAAATTCAAATGAATTTATCATTCAATTCCGGATATCTATTTCATCAGCCACAATGTCCTTTTTTTTCTTATTATTAAATAAAATTATAAATTTATTCGATGATTTGATCGTACTGCAAATCCGGAGAACAATTTAAATATCTAATTTTGCCAACAATTGGAATTTTTTATTTTTAGTTTTTTCACCGTAGTAAATTATGTAAAATTAATTACATTCCCACCACCCTTCCTTATCCATAGGAGTGTGATATTTCTCAACAAGGGTTAGCCTTTTTTTACCACGTCTAAATTTTTTAGAATTAATGGGCACATCAGCGATATCAGTTTTACTAACACAAAACACCTCATATTCATCCACACTAAATCTAGTTGGACCATAGCTAATGTTACCAATTAAAGAAGAAGATTTATTATGATTATTTGTAAAATCAGTTCCCCAACCAAAAGGATTTCTTGTTGTAGAAAATGAAGCCTCAAGATATAATGAAGTCGAATCCCACTCTTGTTCAATAGAAGATACATTTCCCTTCATACTTTTTATAATAGCATCACAAATCCCTTGTCTATAAGATTTAGATTCGGAAGAACATAGTTCATCCTCACATAAATTCTCTACGCACCATAAATCACCATCTCCAAAACACGGTCCATTCTTAAAAGAATTCCAAATGGCCTTCTCGGGTTGTAAGACACGCGACCATTGTGGTTGCGGATTATTCCCATAACCCAAAGAAAATATAAAGCTATCCCTGGTCAATATCCACCCAGTTTGAGATTTCCATGACGTCGGATTATACCCCCCTATAATATGATCGGTACCTTTTATTCTCATTAGAACCAAAGTTGGACCTTTATTATCACATTTTGTATGAAATTCATCCGCAGAAAATCCGTCAATACTCCCTCGAAGTAATAATCCAAAGTGATATTTATAATTATTAGAATTACGTTTTTGACCTCCATCAATCCAATTTGATATGATTGAAATTTGTTCTTGATTTATGAGAGATGACCTAATCGCGTTATTTGGTAGATACGTGAGTGATTCTTTTTGTACCCCCGTGTAATAAAAACATTCTAAATCTTCATATAATGATTGTGAAAAGCAAGCTTTAAATGGTCTGACCTTTTGATAAAATTCTTTTGAATTGATTTCACAAAATCTGACAAATTGTATCCATTGTCGAAGCGTTTCTTCAAATTCAACAAAATCATTTGTCGTCCATTTTGTTACGTCACTACAAACATTTGGATGCTTTGACATGCACCATTGAATTATATGATCCCATATTTGTATTTCTTTCATTTGAAAATTACGTTGTTCTAGCACTATCGCCAACGTATCTTGATCTAGTGTGGTAAAATCTTCCGCCCTTAATAAAACATCTGGTTCCGTATAAAGAATACCTTTACAAAATTCTTGTAATTCTTTTGAGGCATCCAATCTAACCGCTGTACGATAAACTAATGCGAAACTCTTACGTAACCATAAGCTATGTTTTTCAAGTAAATGACTTTGCATTAGATCATGTAATTCATTCATCAAAAGTTCATCCGCTGCTACCAAGATTTCCAAACATTGTTTTCCCGATTTCTCTGATAATGTCATCGTGCCAGTATATATGTACCTAAAAGTAAATAACGAAAAGTTAGGAAAAGACAAATCGTGTTGCGTACATGAACGTTAAAAAAAGACCATAGTTTAAACCTACTCCAAAATATTACCAAATACCGATGCAGAGATATTCGGTTTATTAAAAACCATGGCATCCCCTTCTTTCTTTACCCATTGGCATGATAATGCCGTATTAAAATAAGGTGACCTAATCCGTAATATTCCTGAATGTGCCTTAAATGTTTTAATATCTGGTTCTACGCCAACGTAGATGATTACATCATGATTATAAGCTTCCTTTAATAATTTACTTAAATCTCTTGAGAGCGCTCTAAATTGTTCAAGTGACATTGTAAGAAAATATTTTGACCCAAAAAAGAGCCTGTGAATTTTCACAGTCCATTTATATATTGAATTAGATTGGCAAATCTTTTCCATTGGGAGTTAGGAACACAATGTAACGTAATACGTTGCTTTTTAAATGATCACGTTGAGCAGATTTTCAAAAATCGGATCTAACGTCTATTAACGTTAAGTAAATTATGTAAAGAAATTTATTTTTCCGGAATTTTGCCAAGAACGACTTATTTTATTTCAATTTATTTTGTGGTCGACTCGATTTCCTTTTATTAGATTTCCGGAATGAACTACTTAGGGTTTCCGTTTGAAATACAAATTTCATTTCAAATATTTGAAAATTTTTTTAAAATAATTTCAAACGAATATCGGATATCGAAAATCATCTCGAAAATTATTATTTTCATAATTATTATCGTTGTTATTATTATCATTATTTTACCAAAAAAAATAATTATCCAAAAAAGTTTTGAGTTCAACGTCAATCGCGACATGTCTGAGCTTTAATTATTAACAATTTAAGTTACTCGTTTTCATGTGTTTTTTTTTAATGAATAAAATTAATAAATTTTTTTTTTCATTCTAAAATCAAAAGTTCATATTGATAGCTTCTCATTCTTTGGAAATTTATGGAGGGAGCTAAATTCAAAAACAAATTAATCATCACAATCATGACCAAAATCTAGAATAATCATCCTCAACATTTGATGATTTCATCAAGATTGCTCCATTGATCGCACCTTATCATTTATCATGCATGCAATTGTCCCAATCACTTTCTTCACACATCTTTATTCAATTCATCAACATTCATTCAACACCTTCATGAATGCAGTTGTATAAATTCGTATGCTCAAGGACTCGAGTCACGGGAATGGTTGGTATGTCTATCTTTTGACGTTAACCGGACCAAAAGAATATGATATTTATTATTTAAAAATTCATCAACAAACCCCTTCCACTAAAAAAGGTTATTTACTAGAAGGAGAATATAATATGGCCAAATACTGTATATATGTATACTTGTAAGTTAATCAACTTATAGCTCCCAATATAAAAAAAAAAAAAAATGAAGGACGTTATTGCGGACTTCTTAATCGTTCTTCGGTTAATTAATATTATAAATAGTTAATAACCTGAATTTCTTGATCTCTAATTCGAAACCTATTCAAGTAGGAACATGCGGATTTTATTTAACCACTTTTAATTCTTATCTTTATAGATTTTTTTTTGATTTATGTCGCAAAAAATTTTTGAAATATGCAATATCAAAAATAAAATGAATTTCTTTTCTTTGCGGTAGATTTTTACCAACGACGGAGCTATGTCTCCAATTATATTATGTAACTTTGAAAGAGATACCAATACCCTCATGAGGAGGCTCATAGGTCCTAGAAGCAATCTGCACAGATATTAAACCAAAAATACTTTTGAATAAAATTAATGGTGGATGACAATTGTGTCTTTTTTATATATAACAAATTATTCGTCGATTTATTATTTGAACTATGCATATCTTGTGTGTTATTGAACGAGGTGGTAATACACATTTCTATATATTATTGTATTGTATTACATTTTAGTTAATTAAAATGATCCCGTACTACAATATGAATACACATATGGTTTTCCATAAGGAGTGTGATGTAAATATGTATTTTTTGGATTGTTGAAAATAAAACGTAAATTGTTTTAAAAAAAAATTTCATTTACTAATAATGAATTATGATTAGTATCAGCTTGCGCAGTTCTCTTATTGGAGATTATACACGGTTTCAGTATAATCTTCCTTCCGTCTTTCTGTTTTCGCCATTTAGTTTGTCTCTTTATTTCTCTTTTTTTTTCTTCCTTTTTACATTATTTAAAAACTCTATAATAAAGTTTTCTATTCCTATAAATTGAGAATATACAAGAAAAAATAATAAAGTAACAAGGTTGCGTAACAACAAGAAATTGTTTTCTTGTAAATCTTACGATTTGCAAGAAGTACAGTTAGATGAGGAACGTTTAACGTTAATAATTTAATTATCTATAAAATCATTTTGAATTACTCTAGAGAACTTTATTTATTTATTTATTTTTTTTTTTTTAAATGATTTATTAATAAAATGATATTGTAACCCGGAACAAAAGTTCGAAAAGTCCGAAATGTAAGTTTTTATTTTTTTAAGTGAAAAAAAAATTTATTATGTAAGTAAAATGATGGGATGGGATTCCTTTCTAAATTAGATAAAGGGAGAGAAGAATATCTTTTGACCGATAATGTTTTAATTATATTAAAACATTAAAAATTTTTGTATGACGAGATTTATTAAGTAAAAAAAAAAATTATATCAAAAAAATCAAAATCTAATTAAATCTTTGAAATTATAGTAATTACAATTTGATACCAAAAACACACACCATAACACACAATTAAATATAGAATACAAGAACCGCATTCCTCAAAGTAAAATAATTAATCGTCCTACATGGCCTTCTCCATCTTTGCATTTTCTATGATTTTTTTGACTTCTTCATTATCAACATCCTCTGTATTTATATTGTAGGGTTTGAGCTCTTCGTTTGTATTATCAGATTTTACAGCGAAGACATCGGCTACTAAAACTTCTTCCTTTTGAAGATCTTTAGGATCTTGAGGTAATTAAAAAAAAAAAAAAAGGAATGGTTTAGTTTTAAATTTCAGATAAAAAAATCTATCTTCATGAAATTATTAATTAATGGTAACTTACTTGGAGGTTTAGCATGAGGAGCGGGTGCAGCAGATACAATCAAGCAAACCAAAGCCAACATAACGGCCAACAAAGTAATGAATTTAGATCCCAACATGATTTAATTTCGGTTTAGTTGTTTAAAATGTAGAAGGAATGAAAAGAATGTGCTTGTTTTGTTTAATCCTGTAAACAAAAAGTAGAATGTTTAGAGATTTAGGATGTATTAAAAAGATCGGCGAAACGGATTTGTTATGAATTGAAGGAAATGAAAAAAAAAAAAAAAAAAAGGACGCAAAAAATTGCAATGTATTTATAACAAATTTTACTCCACATATACCGCGCGGATGGTTGAGATCGTTTATGCCTTAATCGGATAAAATAACTTGCATCATTAAATTGGGTCCAACATTTTTCGAATTATACCATTATGGCAATGAACCCAAAATTTGAATGACGATCACGAGACCGAAATTATGTGAAATATAAACAAACAATTCCGTATGACATTAAAATTTCCCTGTTTGATATAACGGTAAATACGTGCTGAAAGTTTTAAAAAAAGAAATTTATTTAATTTGATGAGATAAGTGATATTATTGGTGGGATGGTCGCCTTGTGTTCCTTTTAATGGTTTCGAATTTTATTACCTGGGTCTTTACTTACTTACCTTTATTTCACAATTTTGAAACATTTCGTTAATTTAAACCTGTGACAAGATTTAATGAAACACAAATTGCTAAATAAGGAAGGATATGAAATTTAATTTATCGGAAATCCCTTTAATGGAAAAACTATTAATAAATGTGGTTAATTAATGCGAGTATGGATAGTGTGGATTTCTGATTGTCATGTGCCGGTTACACATTAATTACACATATCAATTAATTTAATCATACATGATTATTATGTTCATCGTGACCAGTAAGCATCCCTCATCGTATTTATGAATAAACACTTAATATCGAACTCCATATGATATACCAAATCATTTATAGCACAATGAAAAAATTAATTACCTGCATTAATTAGAACCCCGAAACAGTAGGTCGACCGTGAATATTATTCGATATTAGTACCCTTAGCGTTAGTGACGTTCCCCATGTTTGATTAACCCCCTCCATTCTTAGTTCCATCTTTTACCATTTTTTTTTTTCAGATAACGACGACTTTATAGGTTAAACGACGGTTCCGGATGAAACGTCATTCAAGCTAACCCTTGCGATTACTCTTCCGCTGAGTATTTGTTTTTTTTAAAAATAAAAAAAATAGGTTGCGTCAGTTATAAATATATGTTGAATATTGGTTGTTACGAGAGAAAATTTTCGGACAGTTAACAGATTGACCTTAACCCAGTTGCTTTAACCTATTGCCATTGAATTTTTTTGAATTGATGCTTACCTTCGTTGACCTATTCCCTCTTGTTTACATGACGTTCTTCGGCATTCATTTTGACAGAATGTTATAAATGTTACACGAATTAAACGCTTGTTTATTTAAAACTATTAAAAATAAATTAAGATTACTAAATTTAGACAAGATTGAGCAGCATGACTTTTTGGGAATTCGTTTTTTGATCACAAAGCGTCATTTCACTTTTAATTTAGATCCTTCATAAATTTTTTTAGATAACTCCGGAAAAATTCAATTAAAGTTTCATAATTCATGCCGTTGATGTTTATTGGTGTTAAAGTAATTTTTATTTACATATATGGTGTAAATCACTTTTTTTTAATGAAAAAAAAAAGCATGCAAATTAATTAAAAAGTCAAAATAATATTTTATAAATAGTAAATAAATAAAGAAACTTTGTTAGATAAAGGTTGCTGATTTATTTTTTTTTTTTTTTTATAATTGCTTCTTCAGCTTCATTCTCTCGTGAAATGTACTCGAATTATTTAGTAGGTGACTAATTTTTTTTCTCCCATTAAACCTGATGTTGATGACTGGATGAAACAGTTAAATCCGACGTAAAAGAGTGAATAAGCCATGAACCATGAACCCTGAATCATTTCATGTTTTGGATGGAAATATGGTTCCCATTAAACCTTTTATCTTTCGAATATTCATTAAATCGCAAAAAAAAAATACGTTCAATTAAAAGCAACGATTTTTAATTTTCTAATAAATTTTAACTGCGTGTGTATGCTTGTCTAGGAAATAGGTTTTATTCGAGATTTTCGTAAAGTGCCGCCGCCCTGTTTCAAATTATATTTGTGTGACATAAAGAAAGATCATCAAAAGAATAATTAGAATACTCACATAAAATGGATGAAAGTTTTTTTTTTAAAAAAAAAAAAAATGACAGCAACAATTTCGACCATCGTATTATTATTCTGATTACGGGAAACCCAAGATTTTATTAAAAGTAAAATGTAATCGTATATGTATATTTCATAAACCAAATTTTTTTTTTTAAAAAAAAAAAAAAATTTGAATCGAAAAAAAAAAAAAAATAAAAAAAATTAATTTGTGTTTTTGTTATTAGGGAACTATACAATATCTTGTTCATCATTTTAATAATTTCTTTACCATGATTAAAATCAAAAAATCCTTATATGGTGAAACAAATCACAATTGAAAGCAGAAGTCAACGTCACAGGTTGCGTGTTGGCAAAAGGTTTTCGATTATGTATAACATTGTTTAAGGGCGACCAACCAGAAATTACCAAGAAAGGTTTGAAAGATTTTCGCCTGAAAATGGGATTGCCTTTCGGGTATCTGAAATTGAAATCCGAACGATCAGCTAACTGAAATTGCGGTCCGCCACAGACTGAAGAAAAAAAAATTAGAAATATTTACATAGAATTATCATTGTAACTGCGAATATAAATTATACGCGTCCAATAACACCTTTTCTTCTTCTTGGAATATCGTCAATATAATTATATTCAGGTGGAATTTCAACATACCTCACTTTTTTCAAATGATAAAGAATGATAATGAGATTTTTTTTATTTTTCAAGAGGAAAAATTAAATACTTACAATAAAATCCAAAATTATTCCCAAAATTCTTATAACAGATCAAAAGGGTTAAGAAATGTGAAATAGTAAGCAACAGACAAAAGATACCAACAATGAATATAGTCGTATAATCAGTGATGTATTTAATTCTATTTTCAAACTTGCATCTACCAAATTCATTGGAATTAAATAAATCGTCAGGGCACCATACGATTAACCTATATAAAATGCTTCCAATTTCCAAAATGTTGATTAGTAATAAAATATTCATCATCCATCTTAATTCTTCTCTTATCTATTTAAAAGTTAAAATGCACTCGAGTTAGGATAATATTCCACCTCACATGATCCCATATACTGATTGTATACTTACAGCTCTAAGTATGAATCCCAGTGAAAGCAAATATATTATTTGATCGGGAATGTATACGGGCCAAACCGAGTATTTTTTTTCTATTCCAAATGATTTTGCATTATAATTAAACAAGGTTACTTCTTTTAACCACGTAAAGTAAGCCCAACCTCCAACAATTATGAAAATTGCATGCATTAAAACCATTTGATATTGATAAACTTTATACATTTCTAATAAAATTTGATAACTTTAAAAAGATTTTTCTTGGTATGCTTACTATTAATATTTTGCTTTTTTGTAATTTTCATGTCTCTCGTCGTAGTCCAAATTCTAACCTCCCCAAAAAGGTAAGATTTCTAAAAAAAAGTTTCCAAAAAAAAAACAATTAAAAATTCACTTACTTGTAATGCCAAAGTAAATAAATTAAAATACAATAAATTATAAAAAATGTGGCGTGAAGAATCGACCCAAACAAAAAATCTTTACGTAAACCTCGAACATAACAACGATGCTCATTTTTACAATAGTTAGTAAGAATAATATAAGGTGTAAATAATAGTATATTCGTCACTATGTGTACAATTCCGTGCAAGACTGATCTTTCCCATATCTATAAATTTTTTTTTTAAATAAAAATTTTTTATTATAACCAATAAAAATCAAAAATAAAAACATGGGCTTTGGCACTTACAATAATAATCGAACAAATTGGAATCAATACAGCTAAAGGAATTAAAATATAAATAGCTATTGAATCATCATAACTTAAAGTATGTATCATATGATCGATACCGACGATAAAATATAAACTTGAATGAATGATACATGCTATTATGAGGATTTTTTCAAGCTTGGTATATCGAGGAAAAAAGGATATAGACGAAAAAATTTTAAACATTTCGAAAACAAATTTTCTTTGGGAACGGTATTTATATTTTTGTGAAAATACCTGTTATTTATTTAGCCAAGCCAAAATGAGACCATTCCAATTTAGGCCAAGCCATTGACTGAATGAAGGTTACCGAATTGACTGCGGATTCGCAAAAAAAAATATATATATATTTCAAAATAATAATAAAAGAAATATGGCATAGAGGAGGAATGAGAGCAATTCTTTCTGAAGGAGTTATAGATGAACACATAACTCTTTCTGCCCCAGAAATAGATAAGAAAATCGAAGAAATGATAAATAGTGGATCAGGATAGAAATATAGAGCATCTCAAACGAATTTTCAGGGCAAAAAGTTTAAGGCACATTTAGATAAGATTAATTTGAAAGAAATTTCAAAGCTTACTCCTATTTCATCGCAAATTTTCCAAAAGATTGAGGAAATGAATCCTGATATCTCTATAAATGTTTGGGAATGAAAGAATAAACTGGTAAACCAAAAGGAGTTATATATAGCAAAAACTTTAACAGATAATATACTATTCATCTCATGGCTCTTACAGATATTATCAAATCAGATGACAAGTTATGGTCAAAAGAATCACTTTCTGTGGATTAAGAATCCAGATAGCTTAGCTTATGAGAAAATAATATATAAAGAAAAAAGACATCTTTGTAATAGGTGCTTTCAAAGCTAAAAAACTGAAAAATTCCTAGTCCATCATTAAGAATGATAATAAGAAATTTGCAAAGCAAAAGGCTAATAGTATCTGCTATACAATCTATTAGTTTTATATAGGAGAAACCCTTCTTATATTGAAGACTAAATGTCATATAAGAATTTATTTGAAGAATTGATAAAGAATTAGTATACATCTATGATGTCTTAGCTGTTAAAGCTGATCTTATTATAATAGTTGAATACTAAATTTTCAATTCAATGAAATAAATAGCTATTAGATTTGTAAATAAAACTTTAATATAGATAAAAATTATATTAAGCATTTAGTAAATACAAACAATAAAAAAACTCTGATTTCAGTAGTCTTTTATAATTTTTAAGAATATGATTTTCATTTAATTTGGATGTTTTATTAATACTTATCAGATTTAGTTATTACTGATATATAAGTCTATAAAAGTAGATTAACTTGATAGTATGTAGTTTATAAATGCTAGCTTAACAAATTTTATGAAAATTTGAATGAAAATTAATCAATAATAAAATAATAATTAAAATTTTATTTCAAAATAAATTGTTTTAATGTAAAAAAAAAGATTTATCTTATGAGTATATTGATTTTTATAAAAATTTAAGGAAATAAAACTTTTACTAATTTACAAATTTCATGGTTAACTTAGTGATAAAATATATAAGAGAATTGTGAACATATTTAAAAAATGTGAATATAAAAAAACTTAGATAAGTATTATGACCTTTATTTTAAAATAGATATATTTAATCTTACAAATATCTGAATACTTTCTAAAAGATATTTATAAAATATTATAATTATTATTATATATTTATATTATTTTTATTATAAAAATATATGACTAAAGTTAAGATTTTCTATTTACATAAATGTTTATATATGATTTATTAAAAGATTAAACATAGTGGTATTATTATAATTACATTAATATTTTAAGATTAATAATTTAAAGATATGTAAAATTTTGATCTATTCTAATCCACAATTTAGATCTCTGATATATATAAAATAATCTTTATAAATGAATTATGAGTTAGTTTTTTTTTATTAAAAATTATAAATAGATTATTAGCTAAAAGTATTTAAGAAAAAATCTAGTTATGCAAAAGAAATATCTGAATGTTATTCTTAAAAACTAAAATAAATATATCATATTAATATTTCTTAATTTCTTAATATTAATACAAATTTTTTACTAAATATTTATGAATATTTAAGAGATTTCTTTTAGCTATTATAAATATTACAATAAAATGAATTAGATAAGTTTACATATTATTAAATTTGTAAATAAAATAAATAGTTAGTGCTTTTCTGCATAAAAAAATTAGTTTCACATTTTATATAGTTAAAATAATTTAAATTAATAGAAATTAGATAAATAAATTTAGATTAATTTTGATACTATTCATAGTTAATTAGTCATATTTTCTGAGTTTTTAAATTATTATTAATCATTACCAATCAATTCCAATTAGATATAGACATTCAGTATCAATTCAGAACTTAAATTAATTATAAATTAACTTAAAATTGCCTTTAATTTAATATTAATTTAGAACTTAAATAACTATATATTAATTTAAAATTGGCTTTAATTCAGCATTAATTTAGTTAAATAAGCATATAAAATTAGTATTTTTTTATTTAATTAAATTTATTAAATATTAAAATTTTATTAATAATAAAAATCTAATATAAATTCATAAAATTTTTATTTTATATTATATTATTAATTATTTTTTATATTTTTGAATAATTTTATGAAATTTTAAAAAGAAAATAGATCATATTTTACTATATATTATTATTATATATTTTTTACTTATTTTATTAATAGAAAATTAATCAATAGACTTTAATAATATTTTCCTACTAAATTATCTGAAATATATAATTTTCTATTATAGAAAATAAAAAATCAGTTTATTATTTGAAAAATTGATTAGTTAATTAGCTAGTTGATTTATAAAATTCAATTTATATTCCTTTTATTTCTTAAACAATTTTTTTGTTGATATTTTAATAATATGTAAAAAAGAAAAAATTGAAACAATTAAAATTTAATTGTAAAAAGATAAAGTATAAGTTAAATTATTTTTTAAAAAGTAAAAAAATTAAATTTATTTATATAAATATATTTAGAAAGTCATAATTATATAATATTAGTTTATTATATTTTGATTCAATTTGTACTAATAAACTATAAAATTTTAGTCTAATAAAATGCAAAAGAATATTTAACTTAAAGATCTAAAATGTTCAAATTAATCTAAAAATTTTCTGTTTAAATTAATTTCATTTTAATTACAAATTATATAAAGATTAATTCAAAATTTTAGATAATTTGTTTCAAATAAATGATAAAAGAATTATTTAATTTAAATAATAGTAATATTATTTTAAATGAAGGATAAAAGAATTATTCAATTATAATATTTCAAATAAATAATAAAAGAATCATCCAATTGAAAGATAATAATATTATTTCAAATAAATGTAAAAGTATTATATAATTAAAATAATAAAGATATTATTTTAAATAAATATAATCAATTGAAATGTTATTATTATTATTCTAAATAAATAATAAAAGAATCATTCAATTGAAATGATAAAAATATATTTCAAATAAATATAAAAAAATTGTTCAATTAAAATAATAAAATTATTATTTCAAATAAATGATAAAAAAATTATTTAATTAAATTAATAATAATATAATTTTAAACAAAATGATAATAAATTATTTAATTAAAAGAGTAATAATATTATTCTAAATAAATGATAAAAATATCATTTAATTGAAATAATAAAAACATTATTTAAATAAATTATTTCAAATAAATAATAAAAGTATCATTTAATAAAATTATAAAAACTATTCTAAATAAACAGAACTTTCAGATTAATTTAAAATTTTTAGTTTAATTTAGATTTTTACCAATCAGATATAGATTAGCATTTTTAAGATTAATAATCTGAACTGAATTAAACTAAAATTTTAGTTTAGATTTAGATTGATTTATAATTCAAACTAAATTGAACTATTCTGAAAATTATTTAAAATATAGATAAGCAATTTATATAATATTAAAATTTCTTGTTTGATATAATAGTAAATACTTGCTAATAGTTTAAAAAAAAAATTGATTATATTTATTTAATTTGATGATATAAGAAATTATTAATAAAATAGTTAATTTATATTTTTTAAATAGTTTTAAATTTTTCTTACTTAGATCTTATTTACTTATCTCTATTATTTTATAATTAAAACTAATTATTAAAACATTTTTTTAATTTAAATTTAAAACAAATTTTTGAAGATTTAATAAAATATAAATTATTAAATAAGAAAGAATATGAAATTTAATTTATTAGAAATTCTTTTAATAAAAAATCTTTTAATAAATTTAATTAATTAAATATATGAATAGATAGTATAAATTTTAATAGTTATACACTAATTTTAAATCTTTTTTTAAAAAAATAAGTTACATATTAATTACATATATTAATTAATTTAATTATATATGATTAATATATTTTTCATAATTAATAATAATTTTTTATTATATTTGTAAATAAATATTTAATATCTAACTTTACAGATTAACCTAAAATATTCTAATCATATTTCATATGATTTATCAAATCATTTATAATATAATAAAAAATTAATCATTTATATTAATTAGAATTCTAAAATAGTAAGTTAATCATAAATATAACTTGATATTTATACTATTAATTTAATAAATTCTCTTCATTCTTAGTTCTATTTTTAATTATTTATAGAATAGAAGAATATAAAATAAAGTTTTAAAGATTTATAAAAAATATTAAATATAACATCTTATAGTATAAAACTATAGATTCTACTTAATAAACTTAATAATTAGGTATTACTCAATTTTTTTACAATCATTATATAAACTATATGATAAATAATATTAAGAAGATTATTAGATTTGAAAGTACTATTATATTTAAATAATGATAAAAATCTAATTATATATAAAATAAATTAATAATAGACAAAATTAATTCTGATAATATTATATTTGAGATAAGTAATAATAAAAAAACAGTAAAATTAATTTTATTAAATGTTAAATCAATAAAACAAATTTTTTATTCAAAAGAAAAGAAAGAAAAATTATTACTAATTTATGATTAAAAAATATTCTGAAAGGATTTTTAATTTTAATAATTTAAAATTTAGTAATAATTTATTCATTATATGTGTATGATATTATTTTTATTTTTTATATATATTCTGAAAACATTTTTAATTAAAAAATCTATTATTCACATTTAACATTAAATGTTATTGTCAGCGTTGAAAATTTGCCCTAGAAAAATGATTTACAAAGACATTAGATTTAATTTTATATAGATCATATTAAGGAAGATCTTGATTGACGTATTGCATTGGAAAATCATTTAATTTGAAGGATTTACAAAATTCACCTGATTTGCTTGTTTCTTCTATATTTTATAAACAGTCTGTTTATTCTGTTTACTCTATTTTTGTCTGTAATTTCTTTAACATCTGTAATTTATTTTATTTCTTTTTATTATTTTTATTATTTATATTATTTTTATTATTTTATTATATTTAAGTATACTTTTATTGAGACATATATCTATATTTAGTTAATTTATAGCATAGCAAATAGTTAGCTATAGCAAAGTCATTTTGTATAAATAGAATAGCTTTTTGCTTAAGTTGTAAATTAACTTAATTGTAAGTCTATAAACTCATTTATAAGTTTTATACGAGTTTCAAGTTATAAATAAAGAAATCAATTTAAATCTATATAAACTACTTTTCCCTTCAACGTTATCTTTTACCTAAGATTGTTGTGATATACTACACTAACTTGCTATTGAGTTCATCATTATGAGTTCGATTAAATATATTTTAAATTCTAAGACGTGATAAATTGTTGAGTTGATTCAAATATAACGGATACCTATAGACTTAGAGAAAATCTTAAGGTCAGAAATTCTAATGTGTAGAATCAGCTGTCACAGTCTTTTAACTTAAATGTTAAGATAAATGAAAATGAATCCGGTGATATTATATGTTTTAATTTTAACTAGCATTACTTGAAAAGTTAATCAAACTAAGTGATAAAAGTTTTATAAATCATACTATCTTTCAATAGTAGAAAAGTTTTTTTTTATTTATGCTATTTTTTTGTAAATATTAAAAATAAATATTAGTTTACTAAAAAGAATATTATGATATTTTTGAATAATTTTAGTATTTCTGATCAAATTATTAATATTTTATTTGATTATACAATTAAATTTTACACTAAGAGAAAATCAATGTAAGAGAAATATTATATCTTTAATTTATAGAGATAATATTATAAAAGAGCTCTTAAATCATTAAAAAATACAATAGTTGTAAATATTGATAACTATTATAATATTTATAATTTATAGATATCAATAATTATATTTATTAGTACTATTATTTATATAATTACCATTTTTGCTATTTTTATACTCATGTAATTTTAAAGAATATTATATATAATTTATTTATTAATAATAATACTTTGATTCTAACTATTTATTATTATAATACAGATATTCATGAAAATAAAAAATCAATAACTTAATTATATTATTACTTAATTTTATTAAACTTGATTTACATTTAATAAAAGTATATATTAATATTATAAAAACATTTGTATTCTTTTTAGAATTTTATGAATATCTTTAACATAATATTATTCTATTAATTGCTATTAATTAGATAAAAAATATAGTATACTCAAAAGTAATTTCTATATAATAATAATAATTAAAAAAGAATAATCAAATAAAAATTCTAAAATTTATTAATTATTTTATTTTAAATATAAGATTTTTGTATATATTTTTTAAGAAATATAAAACTATTATTTTATTATTTTATAATTTTTTTGATTTTGCATACAGTCAACTCTTTCTACAACGAATTTTGATATAACGAATTTTACAATACAACAGATTTTCAGTGTCAGACAGAT
>CAJVPP010001501.1:0-19582 GCA_910592005.1 Funneliformis mosseae | reverse complement strand
ATTGAAAGATTTTATAAAATAAATTTGACTCAACTCGACTCGAAAAAAATGAGTCGAATAGAGTTGGTCTTTAAACTCGACTCGACTTGACTCATTCAGAACTCTAGTCCAGAGTGAAGCAGAGGACTATATATGTTTATGAATCTTAATGACATATAAGATCACGTGGCGAAGTCTGTTTATCTACATACGTCACATTAATTGATTTATATTTACATCGATAATGAAAAAAAAATAAAAAATGATAAACAAAAAATATAGTTATCTCTTCAGAGCGATACTTGTTAAAAAAAGATAAACAAAGATATTCTCATCTGCATGTGTTACAATATTATATTTTTAATGCAGTAATGCTAAATGCGGAAAAAGAAAATTTTTTTTTAAAAAAAAAAAAAAAATAGAAAGAATTAGAGAATTAGAAACATTAATTATTTTATATCTTTTTATTAATGATTTTTAATTTGTAATTTTATAAAAATAATTAGTAAACTTTAATATGATGGTATAAAAGTTTTCGCTTCAGACTCATAACGGTTTCTATTTCTTAATATAATAAATATTTAAAAGATAATGTAGGCTCTTAGATAATTTTACATAATATAGTTGAAAAATATTAAAGTCAAAAAGGTTTATATTATATTATCAAATAGCAAATATAAATGAACCTGAAAATTCTTTAGCCAAATATTATTAATTAATAGTATCTGATGAATTTTAGCTATGAAAAAGAAGAGAACTTGATAAAATTTGTATTAGTCTTAATAGTAAATATGATCTTAATACAGATTGAACACTTATATTATCAATAGTTATTAAAAATAATACTAATTGTAAAACATCACTTATATTTGGTATAATTTATTATTTTATATTAATTTTTTTTTAATAAAATATTGTACTAATTTTTTAGCTTTAAGTAAAAAAGAAAATTATATAATAATTCGTATAGTTATTTTAATGGTAAAATAAAATATTTCATATAATAATAATAATTGTGATTATTATTGGTAATATAAAAATTTGAAAAATAGCTTTAACAAATTCGTCTATGCTCACAAAATAATTCATGAAATTTATATATGATGATTGATAAGCACACTGACCTGCAAAACTTGGCATAAAAAGTTTAACACATAATATCATTTTATGTTAGTTTCATATAATATAAGCATTATGTAATAATCTTAAAGAATAATAAATTTTACAACAATTCAGTTAAATAAAATCTATTTAAATAATAATATGTAAATTAAGTATTATAGTAATATTTTTAAAATTAATTAATTATTTTTTAATCATATATTCTATCATAATAGCATTTAAAATAATTAGACAATATTGATCATATGATATTTTACATGATATATTTTTATTATTTTGTAATTTTATTCAAACTTTATCTATTGTAGATCATAAAAAAGATTTATAATTAGAGAAATAAAAAAAATTAGATATGTGATGAATAGAGATTAAATTTCATTTATGCTAATAGAATTTCATATAATTATTCAAATAATTTAGTTCCATAGATTACAAATAATTTTATAGAAAGGATTTACCATATAATTAAAACTATTTATGTAAGAAAATAAACTATTTTAAATTTTCTTAAAAAATTATATGTAAAATTATCACAAAATAATTTAACAGAAAATATTGGATAATCTGACTTTAAAACGGGACTTGCAACTTTATTTAATATGTAATCAATTGAATCAAGTAATATTTTATATTATATTTATATTTATTTAATTATTATTTTATTTATAATTCAAATATTTTTTTTATGTATTTAGCAAAATTAGCCAATTATTTTAACATCTAATTAATAAAGAAGGATTAATAAAGAAAGACTTTATTTTTTATTAAATATGATAGAATTAAATTATAATAATCATTATTATTATGTTAAAAGTCAAAAGGTTTAAGTAATTTTATTTTATTTTATAATAATCAGATAGTGAAATTTTGTGAAAAGATTATGAATAAGCTTTCTTCAATGATAAATAAATTGGCTAAAAAAGTATTCAAGAAGCTGGAGAAATATAATCAAATTATTATATTATAAATATAATAATAGGAGAATGTCCTTTATATTTAAATTATATTTGAAATAGACTTTTACATAATATTTATAAATATATATATACATCTCGTATTTACAGCAATTATTTAAAATCATACAATTATGATTAATTTATTAATAACATAAAATATGAATTAGTTATATATAGTATTTTAAAAATAAACAATAAGTTTTACTAACTTTAAATAAAATTTATTAATTTACAATAAAAGTATTGAAGAAGCTTATCAGGAAATAATTCACCTCTATAATTTACAAGATATAACTAATAGCATTTAATATTCATTTAATATTTATTTATTTATAATATTTAATTTATATTTAGGAAATTTAATTTTTAATACTATTGACTATTTTATTATAAATCATATAAATGATTCTTTTCGATCAAATAGTTTAAATAATCATATATATAGTAAAGTTTCAGCTAAATCAAGAAAAAAAATTTAACTGCAACCTATAGGTATACAGCAAACTTATATAGTATAATTAGCAATATATATATGGTATTAATTTTTTTTTCATATATATATAGTATTATAATTCATATAAGTATGAATTACTTGTTATGAAAAAATCATACATGTATAGTTTTTAAAGTATATATACCATATATACATTCAAGAAAAAAGCTGTATAACACATATATTACTAACTGTACTGTATAGGTTTGTGTAATACCTACAACTGTATAAATACAACTATATTATTAACATAATCATCATTAATATAATCATCAAATATACTATCAAATGTATCACTAACTATAAAATTGCCAAATATATCACCAGCTATACAATTGTTAAAATCAAAAAGAACTGTTACTATAGCTTCTAATTTTCATATCCAAGAAGTATTAAAACTCTTTAATTCATTATCCTATAAAAAAAGAAATAGATCTCTTCTTTGAAAAGATGCAGAGTCCTGTTTCTTGACCAATTTATTAATCAAGGAAATTTTTAATAGAATACTATGACCTTTCATTCAAAGCTAGCAGTTCTAATAGTAGAGCTATTCTGAGATAGTTTCTTATTCTTAACAAACTGTTCTTTTGAATCCTATATAATCAAACTATTTCAAATCAGAATATTATCTTAACAAATTTATTCCATAAGGATTTATTACTGCATCTCCTTCTGATGATAAGAATAAATATTCTTATATTACTCTTTGGATACCACCTGAACAAAATTATTACAATTTACCTTATTCTGGTCAAAGTATTATTGAAAAGCTATCAAATTTCATTTTGTCTTTAACAAAGTTACTATTCAGTATTATATTAATAACTCAGCTCTTAATTATGATCCTAGATCAGTTTCTAAAAAGCAAAATATCTTTACTCTATATTTAGAATGCTCTTTAATTTATTTTAAATTTTAATGCATCAGTTACAGCTTGGCCTTATAGTAATATTATTGATGATAATCTACTTCAAGTTATAGAAGTTACCTATTTCACCTTTGTTGATAATAACAAACTATATCTTCTCAAAAGAAATATTTGGTCTATTATTAATCAAGCAAAATAACACTATATGATAGTGCGTCCTCTTACTGTTTTACTGAACAATCTCATTCTCATGCTCTACCTTTTATTATCATTTATAATTTATTCTTAAATAATAGTATTAGTTCATTCTTAATGGAATTTTATTAATTACTTAAAAATGAAAAATCTTTTATATACTATACAAATAGTTTTCACAAATTTGTTAATTTACCTTTTACATTATATTTAAGTTCTACATTTTGTTTGATATATGAATCTTTAGTTATAAAATTCTCAACTGCTATTCTTGCTATCTAGGCTAACTTTACCAATGCTAAAATTTTTGTTTTTCTTCTTATCTTATTAATTAGTCCTTCATCTTCTTCAATTTCTATTCACACAGATAGATTAACTCTTATTTATACTTATAATTATATAGTTAAAACAAATGTATTTCAATATTCTTCACTTATATTCAAGATTTCTTTCTATATTTTTTGGTCTATTATTTTTAAAATTATCAAATTAATATTACACTCTTTAAAGTTATAACTAAATCTAATGATCTATATAATGATAAAACTGATTAATTAGCTAAATTTTCTCTTCTTTTTTCTTCTTTACAATTATTTTTAGAATATATCTCTTTCATTAATTATATTTCTAAATTTAACAATATACCTATACATTATCCCTTACATTTCTTTTTAAAAAATTATACTAATACCAAATATTTTTTGAGTACTATTACCTCAAAAGAAATACTAAATATCAACACTTACAAGTAAATTAGATTTTGACTTTTAAATTTATTCAAACTGAATTGTTATCTATTATATTATTCAAAATACGATCTCATAGTAGAAAACTCAAATTTCTTTTCAAATAACTTTTAACTATATAATTTATGAAAGCCATTCAATCTCAAATATATTTACACTTTTGAAAATATTACTATTACAACATCTATAATGAAGATTTTAACTACTTATAGCTTTGCTCTAATATTAGATAATATCTGCAATTCTTGATTTCTAATTTTATTATACACTTAAAATAATAACTGTTCATCCACACCTCAAAATCTGATTACATAGACAATATTAATAATCTTTTAAATTCTTTACATTCATTTTGGTCATTACAAATAAATCTTCATGATTTCTTTTTTATCGATATTATTAAAGGCATTATTCTAACTACTTTTTCAAATACATTAATATCATTTATAAAATCATCCTCTATTACTTTGTCTATTCTTTCTTTCTTCTTTGATTTATTTTTAATTAAACCTATAACAATATATAGAAACTAGATGTAACCTTACAAATAATAAAGAAAAATCTTTATATATAATCAGATGACAGAAAAAAAGCAATTTTACTTCATTTAATATAAAATTTCTCAATTAATAGTTTTTCTAAAACTATATTTATTAATAATACAGATTCTTTAAATTATATTTCACTAATTAATAATTGTACAAACATAATTAACATTAGTCTCTCTTCTTAAACTGATGATAACTAGTTATTTTAACTTTTTTTATTATTCAGTTTAGTAATAATAATTATTTAGTAAATCTTTATGATTGGAATCAGATAAAACAATCAATTAGTCTAATAGAAGCTAATTCTTTAATGAAGAATATTAAGCAGCAATTTTTATTTTTACTTTTGTATCTATTGTTACGGTCAGTTCTTTAAGATACTTATAAATGATAAGCGAAGCAATATATATGGGTGATAAGCAGAAGATTTAATTTGATATTTAGATTTAGAAGAGTGTCAGTGAATTAACAGTTTATTTAATAACTATAACAATAGAGTACTGCCTCAGTCAGTGCTCTGTACTATACAATTATGTTAGAGGGATTAAACTAAACTATTATATAAAACTATAAATCAGACATACTGCTAAGCTAAAGGAAATTGTCCTCTATTTATATAAAATGAGAAATATAAAGTTATTGAAAATATAAAAGAAATAAATATGATAAATAAAATATATAAAATAAATAAAATATAAAAAATATATGAGATAAATAAGATAAAATAAATAAAAGAAATATAATGTATAAAAGAAATAAATGCTATATATATCATAAATGACATAGAAGACATATATGATTTCTTAGGAATCGATGTCATCGTTTAGATTATTATTATCTATGTCTTCTTTTATATAACACTATTTTGGAATTTTCATTTTTTTTTACTGAAATTAAATTTTATAATAAAATATTGCATTATCATGTCTATAAAAAAATAATTACAAAAATATAAAATTTAGTTTATTAGATTCATTACATTAAGACCTATTAAATAATTATATTTTTATATTTTTAAGATTAATAGATAGCAAGATATATAAGTTTAAAATTTTATTTTTTTATAATAATTTATTATTTATTTATCTATTTTTAAAAAATCATCACTTAATTACATTTTTTTTAAATTTTACTTAGAAACATCATAAAATTTATTATAAAAGTATTAATTTTTTTTAATAATATTGATATATTTTAAAATATTTAAAATAATTAAAAAGAATTATAATTAAAAATAAAATTGACTACAAATTTTGTAGGCAAAACAGTTAAAAAATATTAAGAATAAATATTAATTCAAATATTTTAAACTTCATTATTTTATTGAATTAAGATTATTATTCATATTTAAAAGATCAGTAGAATTACATAAATCTTCTATATTTTCAAATTTGCATACAATTCTTGAATTTAATATTGTTAATATACAATCTTATCAAATTATAGCTATTAAATAAGGTGTTTGAGTGATAATTCTTTTAAAGTTTATATAGTAATTCAACTTTTATAACAATTTTATGATTTATAATAAAATATATTTAATACTTAATAAATAATATCTCAGTTACTTTAGAGTTTTAATAATAAGTTTATTTAATGATAAAAAAAGAAATAAAATAAGATGAGAAATAAAATAGATAAAATAAGAAAATTAAAGATAAATAATATATGAAAGATAGGCCAATTGCCTTTGAAAGAAACTACTATTAAATTATAACTAAAAGCAAAATTAAAAGTTAAACTAAAAGTTGATTTAAACTATATTTATATAATTTTATTGTCTTGTATTTATATAAATTTATTACATAAATAAATATAACAGATATGTTTAATATATCTATTATATAAAATATGTTTAACATATCATATATTTACTATATTTATCATATCAGATATGTCAGATATATTATATATGTTAAGCATATCTAAGATTGTTGAATGAAAATTTAAAGGTTTTGCAAGTTATCTAAATAGAAAAAATAAAATTTAGCAAAATTATATTAAAACCTTATTAAAAAATTTGCAAAATTTTGGAAAAGATAAAACTATATCAAAGTTTATATAAATGTAAAACTATATTAAAATCTTAATAAAAATTTAGTAAAACTATAGTTTAAACATTTTGCCAAATCTAAAATGAATTTAGATAAGTAATCTTAAATAAGATATTCAAGTGGTAATTCTTTAATTTATTTATAATTTCACTTTAAACTTAAAATAGTTTTCATTTCTAATATATTATTAACTCAGTATATATAAATAATTTTTTTATAGTAAATTTACTTATATTGAATTTTTTTTAATATAACAAAGATTTTTTTCAAAGATATGAAAAATTAAAAATAAATTATTTTAATTATAAAGAATAATTTAATATTTATTTTTTTCTTAAATATAGTAAATATATATTTTTTAATATTAAAAAAATTAAAAAAATGAGTTTGTATTTTGTATTCATATTTATTATACATTGTGTTTAATTTTACTTTTTTCATTACATATTCTATTTTCCTTTTCTATTACATAATTTTTTTAAAAAACAAAGTTAATTTCAATTTTATTTAAAATTCTTAAAAATATAAATCTCTTACTATAACTTAAAAAAAAGTTTATTTAAAAAAATTATCTTTGCTGTTTTTAAAAAATATAAACTTAGTTAGTAAACCATAGAATTTTTTTAAATAATTAAGATTTTCTTTGATATTTAATACATTATTTATATTTTTCATAATATATATATATGTATTAAAAAAAATTAGAAGAGAAAAATATTTTGTAATAATTTTTATATTAAAAAAAAATTTTTTATACTATATCATAAATCATATAATATTATATATCATTATATATAAATTATATGTGAGATTACTTAATAAAATCTAAAGATTTTACAAGATATCTAAATAAAAAAAAGGTAAAATTTAGTGAAATTATATTAAAATCTTATTAAAGAATCTGAAATTTTAATAAAACTAAAGTTTAGACATTTTGTCAAATCTAAAATAAGTTTAGATAAAAACCTTAATTTTATATAAATATTATTATAATGTAATACTAATTTATATATGTAATATCTATTATAAAATAAAATAAAAAGATTTATTAATTAAAATCAGTAAATAAAACTAATTTAATTATAACTTTTTTAAGCAAAATACTTTTTTATTATTATAATTATTTTATAATAACATTATTATATTCAGTCTTAATTATAGATTAAATCAATTTTTTAATATGAATTTTTAAAAGATTTTTAAATAATTATTATAATAAATTTTTTAAAATCAAATTTTAGAAATTTTTTAATTAAAATTAAGATCTTATTAAATTTAATCTTATAATATTAAAATTAAAATGCAAATAAAAATCAAAATTTTATTAAAATTTTTAGATTTTAATTTTTCTAACAATTTTTTTATATATTAACCTATATTTTTTATTTTTTATATAATTATTAAATTATTAAATTAATATTTAATATTTATTAAAAATTAATAATTTTTTTAAATTTCTGAATAAGTTTTTTTGCTAGATATTTTAAGGAATAATTTAATAAGTTTATTATAATCACATTATAAATCTTATAAATTTTCTATTAATATTTTATTAATATATTTATAATTATTATCATATTTAATTTAATTAAAAACATTAATTAAAATTCAAATTAGCATTATTTTTATCAATATAATATTGATCTTATTATAAAATAAAATATAGTTAATAAAAAAATAAATTAAAAGTATTTTAAAAAAAATATTTATATGCTTATAACAGATTACTCAAAAGTTAAATTTTTCTTTAAAAATATATATTAAAATTTTTAATTTAAATTTGAATACTTTTGATTTTTAAGTAAATTATTTTAGTATAATTATTAGGATTAAGTTTTAAAACTGTTATAATTTTTTTATTATAAACTTTTATATAAAACTAGTTAAAAATTTTACATACATAATAAACTATAGATATTTTTATAAGTATTATTTTAAAAATATAAATTTTTTGCATAAAAAAGCTGATTTTTTAATATAGTTTATATTATCTTTTTAAAACTACTAAAATAAACATAAATTTTATAAATATTGATTTGATATTTTTTCAGAAATAAAAAATATTCTAATAATATTTTTATTATTCCTTAAACTATAAGATTTCACAGAAAATTTGCCTACTTATTTACTATTAATTCTCTTTTGATTTACTTTTATAAAAAATTAAAATTTTGTTTAAATTAATTTTATAAATATATATAATATTATGATAACTTTTATTTTTAATTATATAATAAAATAATTTAAAGTTATTTATAAGCTAAAAATTTGTAAATTTTAAAAATTTTATATTAAATATTTTATCATTGACTTTTGGCAAACTTATTAACATCTACTTTAATAATATTAATTATAATAGAATATTATAAAATTTATCATGAAATTATTATATTTTTTATAATTTATTAAGAAATTTCATAACTTTTATTAGTAGTAAAGTAATTCAATTAATTTGCAAATATATAAATTTTAAGAAAATTTTTTAAAAATAATTATAATAAATATTAACTTAATTTTTTTAATAAAATTTCTTAATAAATTTAAATTTTTATATTAAGTTATAAATTTTTATAATAATTTATTATTAAAATTAATATTTTTTATATTTTATTAAAAAATTAATACTTTTTTATATTTATAGGCAAATTTGTCTGCTTTATAGTTTAAAAGAAAATAAAGAAGAAAGTTTAAATTAAAAAGATTTTTTAATAAAAATCAATATTTAATAATAATTAAACTTTAATATTGTAATTATATAAGCTATTTTATTTTAAAAAATTTTAAATAGGTTAAAATAATAATAAGTTATAGTAAATTATTTTAATTAAAAAATTTACTAATGAAAATAAAGTTCAAATATTATTACATAATATTATAAAACATAAGCCATCTTATTTTATAATTTTTTTTAAAAAAGTATTTATGTGTTTTTATTTGTAAAAAGGAGGATAAAACATTTTATATATAAATTTATAAATATATATAATTTAAATATTAATTTAATAGATTATTACTTTAAGAATTACTTTAAGAATTTTAAAAAAAAAAATATTAATTAACAAATTTATTTATAATCTAATTATTAAATAGTTTTTTTTTAAATAAAAAATTTAGTTAAATATAAATCACAGTAAAAGTATCATTAAAATTTTGATAATTAATAAAAATTACTAATTATTGTATTATTGATTATTAAATTTTTTTTGTTAATATTAAAAAAGAAATTAAAACTTTGGATTGCTCCAAAACAACAAAAGGATTTTGCACCAAATCCAAATATCTTAGCTGTAGCCACCTCTACTTCTTTTGACGTCTATTTTGTCATCTACTTTGTATATGCGGGGTTTTAAATATTGAGAGTTTAATTTAAACCGTTTGTAAATTATATTGCCTTCCTCACACTTGAACCTTCTTTTTCACAAGAATTTGTAACCATAGCACATTATATTCGTCGGTTATAATTCATATTGCAAACCATATTTGACTAGATCAATCCGATTCAATCAAACAATTGTACCTTTGATTGGCTATTTGTTTTTTTCGATCCGATCTAGAATTGAACAAGCCTTGTAATAAATTTTTAGAGGAATGCACAATAGGTTTCCGGTTAGATTATCTGATCTTGGCAATTTTATTGGTTCCTATCACATGTTCCGATACAAAAAATGTACCGTTTAAATATTTTAACCAATTACGTCGGATTAGACAAGCTCTTTTTTATTAATTCTTTGTTTATTTTTGCAATCGGAACGGATCGGAACGGATCAGAACACCACAATGTATGTTTTTTTTTAATAGATCTTTTTTTAAATAGAAAAAAAAAGATCTCTTTTTTTTTAAAAAAAAAAATCTCCTCTTAAAAAAAAAAAATTTTAAAATGCCTTTCCAACTCCCATATGAATGTTTAAACGAAATTTTGAAAAATTTGAAAGTCGAAAAGGATTTACGTTCATGCTCATTAGTTAATCATTTTTGGTGTGAGGTTTCCATTCGAATTTTATGGAGAAACATTCATAATTATAATCTTTTAATCGGTTGTTTTTCCGATGAATCTAAAGAAATTTTACGCAAGAATGATATCATAATATCAACCTCAACTTCAAAACCTCTCTTCTTTGATTATATAAAGTTCATCAAAAATCTTTCGGTGCACGATACTGTTTGTGGAGTTCTCAAATTTCTTAAAGATCAACAACCTGACGATGATAATAAAAAGTTTGTAGTAACACAAGAGATATTTAAAATGCTCATGGGTCAAGTTACTTTGAAAAAACTAGAATTTTGTTCTAGAAGATTTCTCATTCCAAATATACCGATCACCACTTATCCTGGAGCGAAAGATTGTTTGAAAAATCTTTCGGAATTTGATTGTAGTTCGAACATTGATTCAGAAATTTTCTATCAGATGTCACGAATCTGTCATAATATAGAATCATTAAGCATCACTTTGGAAGATATAATATCAAATGGATTAGCAGAACTGATTTCGGTTCAAAAAAATTTAAAGTGCTTGAACATATTGCATGAAAGTTCTGATGTTATGTACGTACCTCCTCTAATAGCAAACATAAATGATACTGTTATCAAATTACGCTTGGAAGGAAGATATCTTATCCCTTTGTCATTTATTTCTAAACTCATCAATTTACAAGAACTTTTATTATCATTTCGTTTCGAAGGCTTTGAAGATATGGAATACATGACCCTTCCAAACTTGCAAATCTTAAAATTTTATTATAATGTTTTGATTCCTAAACCTTTAATTATATTTTTTGAGAATAGTGGGAAGAATTTAAGAGTACTTGATCTTCATAATACCAATGACAATTCATTGAATTTGGCTGTAGCAAAATTTTGTTCAAATCTGAGGTCATTACGCACTGTCATTCTAGATGTAGAATCTACAACATTGAAGGTAATTTTACAAGGCTGTCAAAAATTAGAAAGCATTTATCTTTTATGCGGTTCTAATTATTTGAATGAAAGCATCTTGTTGGAAATTATCGTTAACGATTCACCCAGAAATTTTCACGAGCTAAAAATGGATTATGTAGGAGGTTTTGATCATATATTTTTTCAAACAGCATTGGCTCCCGTTTTTAGAAGATGGGAGAACCGTACACCGAAAAATACACTTTCGTTGTTTATTATTGGAATTTGCGGTAAAAGTATTAGAAGAGCCAGTAGTATTGTAATTAAAAAATTTCAAAAGTCGGGTATTATTAAATTTGGAACCATCAATTCTTTTTAATTCATATAGAAATAAACTTATTTTTTTGTAAATACTCAATTAATATAAATGGTCAATTAAGATTATCGAAAATTAATTAGTTTTGCCTAACTTATATAATTTTTTAAAAAGTTAATCATCAGGAAGATATTGTATTTGTTATCTATCATTTGAAAAAAAAAAAAAAAAAAAAAAAATATTAATAATTGCTAAATAGATATTTATACAGGTTATAAATCATTATCATAACTAATATTACAATTAACAAAGGAACTTTGGAATTGTCGGCGGAACCAGAAAACTTGGTTTATTGGAATCCTTCTAGCTGATGAATTTCAAAATCCCATTAAAATAATTTTCATCAAAAAAAATCTATAAAAATAATCATAAGTTAGCAACTTACATATATAATTAGTGAATAAAAATTTAAACCTTCCATCTCTAATCCTATACTATATTTAACATCCCAAATCCGTTCAAGTTATATATCCTACTTACAAATAAAATACTGATCAAGAAGTTAATGACTCATTCGGAATAGCTGCTAATGTCTCCAATTACAGACGGATTAAAGTGGACTAAGGGAAGGATGTGAATGTCAGAAAATCAAATGTCAAGAATTACGAAACTCTCTTACATTGATTCACAAGCAACAGGTATCGGTGGATTATTAAAGGATCCGTTAGCAACTTTAAAATTTCACATATCAATTACAAATGTCATCGTTACTTTTTCGTTAATATTTGTATCCAGAAGACTCTTTATGTTCAAGAAAAATATTGTACTGTTATTAACACTGGGTAAATATTGAAATATCTTGTGGTTTTGAAAAACTTAATTAACTCCGGACTTTTGGACGATCTTTAAGGTACTTATATATTTTCTTTTCGACATTCCCCGCATACATTATAATAAAGGCAGGCGAATCATTGATCATAAAAAAAATGTAAATCTTCAAGTGGAAATATATTTTTTGGAGAAAAGCATCAATATTTATTTATCCAGCATCGAATTAATAACTAAACAAAAACTTTTAACAAAAATAATTAAAAAATATATATATTTATCTATAATACTAATTTAAAATAAAAAGTTATTCATTCCTTCTGAAAATATTCCAGCTTCTAGATGACGAATCAAATGTATTCATTTCCTGTTGCAAAGTTCAATATTAATTTTGAAAATAAATGCAATATATTTTAAAACATTTAGATTTATATTTACCTTGATACATATACATATGCCGCATAAATATGGCATACTAGTAAGGATTCCGGAAATTTTTCCAACAATTCATCTGAAATTTCGGCCGGCCACAAGTTAAGCCCTTCATCTTTAATATAATAGCTTAATGGGAGTTGATCCTTATCGAAATTCTTTAAAAATCTAAGCATAAATCTTTTTAATGCAAGAGCAAATACTTCTGCTGGTATACGTTCATTACACGTTGAAGAACGTTCAAATTCAACGGCCGAATCAATTTCATCCTGCACTTCTTTTGTGAGTTCAACTTTAAATTTGGCATCTATATATTTTACCACGGAATTTGCAACTTGTTCTTCGATCAATTCATACAGATCTATTAAATGTTTGAGACATAATCCGGTATTTAATAAATTTTTGAACGATCTGTTTTTTAATAATACGGATAATCTCATCCATTGATTAACATAATCAAGAATTGTTGTTTCTTCGTTTCCAACCGAAGTACGTTTTACGAAACCAAGCAAAATTTCTAATGAAGATAGAAGTTCAGATGCGTCATCATAAGATAATGAATAATTATTATGATGTTCCCTGTATGAAGTGCTGGTCGTTGGTACCACGCCAACAATCTGTGGTATCTTATCAGTTGGAATTTTCTGTTGATGGATTGATGATTTGATATCACCAAGAATTCTCATATATCCTTGAAATAATTCCATGTGATATGGAAAAGGCTCCATGTATGCTTGTGAATCATTCAAAGTACCTATATGAACTTTTTCAAAAACTAACCTACGCGCAAGCTCTATTTCGATTTTTTGTAAGTCATAAATTATATCCCGACCACATCCTACTTCAAGGTTACGATAACTATTTTGGAGAGTATCATCATCCCATTTGTAATCTATGAAATTGTCTCGTCTTGTTTGATCAATTCTAAAGGATTGGAGGTAGTAACGAGTAGTACCTTCTACTGAATTAGCATTAGATGCTCTTGAAGATGACGAAGAAACGGTGTTTTCCTGAATAAAATAAGGCTCTTCCATGAATTTAAGTGCTTTAGTAGATCCTATAGGAATCGTTAATACTTCTTGTAAGAAATTATTTTGTAATCCAATTAAATATTCCAAAATGGCGCAAAGATATACGCCCGAATCCTTTGGCTCGACTAAAGCAAGTGCAATGGGAGACGTCAAATTTATATCCGGTTTTGGTTCTTGAAGCTCGTGACATTGGAAATGATCTACATCATTTATAACTGAATTCCATGCATCGGCAAAGTCATTGAAATTTGACGTTAAGAATTTCAACCTTTCTTCGGATTTTCCACCATTAGACTCTTCGTCTATAAATTGCCGAAATGTTTGTTCTCGTGCCTTTTCTCGACTCACGCGATATTCAAGACGCGATGATATTATTCGAACAAAATTCACTATCGGCCAAAGGTATTTTACCTTTTCTAGTTTGTCAAAATATTTGAGGAATACTGAAATAAAAGGGAAACTCGCTTCATGCTTCTCTAAATCCGAATTGTAATAAGCACGAAAACCCTGAAAACTCATTGTACCTATAGATCTCCAAAGCCTTGGTAAATGTTCATGCATGTATCTCTCATCCATTGATCTTGTTTGATCAATTTCTTTCTCGATACTGCTCGAATTACCTTGAAGGTTGGCGAGAAATTCGGTAGCTGTTTTCGTGATATTTTTAATTAAAGGTGATACATAGCCCTGTGTGAAATGTATTTCCCATTCTTTACGCTCGTGAGGTGTCTTCAAGGTTGAATTTCTTGGTGGAATTCGAAACATTCTATCAAGGATTGCATGTAGTAATAGGGCTAAATTTTCCTCAGAGCAATTCAAAAGGTTTAAAAGAATTCCCCAATCATTCCTTATATGTTCCATACAATATACCAAACTATCATTTGCAATTTCAAGTCTATTGTTTTTTCGTATAAATGTATTTGCAGTGTCAGAAGGTGCCCAAGCTCCAATAATCGAATGTACAAACAAATGAAGAATCCTATATGAAGTAGGAGGCAAATTGCGATGATTGTGATTGATGTCCCTATTGTATCCTTCCCCTATATATCCTTTTTCTTCTTTTCCATTGATAGCTGAGTGAACTGGTGTTCTATCTAATTTCATATTTCCCGCGTCAGACCTATGATTTACACCACCGATAGAATTTTTACATTCAGGGCATTTGCCTCGCCCGTTGGCTAATCCACAATTACCAATAAGATAAATATAACCGCATTTACATTTATATCTATTAAAGGAACAATTAAAAATTTGGTTAAACATTTCTCTTTTTTTTTAATATGAAGATTTTAAACAATTCTTACCGCGTAAAGTTACCGCTCTCCCGTAAAATAGCATTAAATACCATATATTCTACATCTGATGCACAAGTGGGAATAAAAAGGCCACTACAACGACCCAAATTTTGTAACAAATTCGCTAATGGTGACGCCTCCGCAGGAATAGACGAATGCAATGCTATAACGTGCCCAATGACCGATTTAATTAATAAATCCGAGTTACGAACATTCGGATCAAGTCGCAAAACAGAATTTTGGTTTGTGATTATATTGTAAACAGTCCTCTTGTAAATACTCGATAAAAGGCTTATATTCCCGATTTTTTCATTCAAAAAGTTCGCTGTTTGATTCTCTGCGTGATTCCATTCTCTTGTCGTTCTTATAACATGAAGTCGGTTAAGGATACCTCCCATAAGTGCAATTTTTGGACTTACTAATCCTTTCTTCTTTATTGTGTTAAAGAGATGATCAAACCTTTCTTGATTATTATACCTATGAAGAAATATGAAGCAATCTTCAATGGCACAATAATCTTCAAAAGAATAGTAAACATTGAATTGTAATGGAGTTTTGTGAATATCATCCCAAGGCAAAGCTTGAAGCCATGGTAGAGTGGGTTTTTGAGCCTGACAAAAATTTTTAATATCACCCATCGAAAATTCTCTATCGCGTAAATCTCGTAAAAAATAAATTTTTAATGAATCAATTAATCTATAAGGTAATTTAATGTCGCGATTAACTTGTATAATTAGTTGTTTAAATTCTGCATAAAGACCTTTGAAGTTCAATGAAACCGGTCTTAAGGTGTTATCCCGAATCAATGTATTCCAAAATTTGTGAACCAATTCTTTGAGGTACGCTATCGCCGTGATTTTACGTAATTCTTCAATATGATAATCATCTAAAGCTTCAATTGCGCAATGGAAATATGGTGATAATTCCCTCAGATTATATCGTGCAAAGTATGTTTTCTGTATAACATCACAGAATAGTGCTGCTATAGAAGAATGACAACCCTTAACTTCAAGACACGAATTTATAATTCCAAATGATGGTGAATCTAACATTTTTCTAGGATGTTCTAACCACGTGAAGAATTCAAATGGCATATGTTTGTTTTCTTCTTCAAACATACTTTTAATGATATTTCCCATAAGAGGGAAGGGATCTTCCAAGAATAAAGAGCGATAAAGTTCCAACCTAGAGGGTGAATCGAATGGAACAATTTCTAGACCCTTCATGATAAAAGATTGCTCAAATAATGTGATACCATTTGGCTCGATCTCTTTAATACTGTTAAGAATTTTAAAGACTCTGTAAATATACATTGGTGAAAATAATTCTTCACCATATTTAGTCTCGACAATCTGTTTAATAATCTCCAATGGTATCGATCCATTTGATAATAGATCATTGCAAAATTGCAACAATTGAAGAGATTCTGTCGTTTTAAAGTTGGAAAGCTTGTCACAGAGATTCAATGAATTTCTAATTTCGAGTTGCAATTCAATGATTGCTTGACCATTACAAAGTTTATTAAGCATTAAACTAGAAACTTCATTCACGATATGTTGCTCCAAACTTCCTTCATATGCTAATCCATCGTCATTCATAAGGATTTCATTGAGAATCGAAGGACACTTGTGAATTAGTTGAATTGCCGCTAAGGTTGAACTAGCATTCTTCCACCAAAATATATGTAAAAGAATAGGATTTGTGATATTCTCTCTACCAAGTTTACATTTGAAAATATATGATAATACGGGCATATTTTTAGCTCGTGTTTCATTGTTATAGATCATATTAACAAAATCATTGAAATATAAGTCCGAGGCATCTAACAATGGAGAAGAATCCAAGAGAATTATCGACCTAAAAACCTTTTTAGAAAACTCTTGGTTAAATTCTTCAAAAGCTTCATGACTTAAATTTTTTGTATCCCTTTGTAGAATTGACATTTCCTCTTCATATAGAGTTCTGAAACTATCAATCTGTTTCATAAAGTAAAATGAAAATGGAAATTTTAAATCCAAAACGCTAACTGGCATTGTATATCTGTCCGGCATTGGTTCCGGTAATGAGTCGAAATTGATTACATTGTTATCAAAAAACATATCTTTCCAGAATTTAAGAAGGTGTTCACTTTGTGGTGACATTTGAAATGCTGGCAAGTCATGAATAAGGAAAGTCTTTGTAGCTCCAAAGTGTTCCAAAGAATGTAAGATTTTCGCAATAAGATGACGAATTGTTGAACGGATGTATGCTTGTAATGCCAAAGCAAACGAAGAATGTGGATATAATAATTTCTTGTTAGAAGCGACATGATATTGCCAATCAAGTTTTGCATTTGTTTTTAAGCATTCAAGCGTCCTCATTTTTAAACAATCTATGAAATTTGGATGATCTAAGATGCTTTTGCTCAAATATCTAATTAAATAAGATTAATAAGAATCATAAACATTAAAATACTTTGATGCAGCAAAAATTCAGAAGGAATAATACTTACTCGACATGATTAATGGAATTAACATTGTCTGGATATTTCGTACATAGCAAACACCATAACAATTCTTGCTTTAATATATCCTCGAACGAATATGATGTCATAATTTCATCAAATAAATTTTGTTCCAGTAAAACAGATAACGGTCTTTTTTGTTTATCCAATGATTCGATTGTGATTTGTTTCCAACCACTCATAAAGTTGAACGAAGTTATATTCGCATTATTATCTCGATGAGTATGAAGAATAATGCAAGCATGCTTAATGTTCGCAGTATTTCTCTTACGTTGTTTTTGTAAATAATCATTCCGGCATTGTTCAATAATAAATTTTGCTAATTTGACACAGTCCGCATTTACAATAGAGATATCACATTGCAATATTAAGAAATCATCATCCAATTCGAACCAAAATCTGTTCACTTGTTTTTGAAATTGAGATTCGGTTTTAAATGTGGAAAGTTTCAAAGCAAAACATCTCGTGATTCCTTCCAAGCAGTAATTGACGTCTGTGTTGATGTTGGAAAATGTGTTAATTATGACCAAATGACCATCTTGATTGACCTTCACATTTTGTCCATATAACAGATCTTGAAAATAATCTGCTATGCCATTATGATGTTGAACCTGAAAATAAACATTTTTCCAACGCTGTATTTCTTCAAAATCCAAGGTAGATCTCTCAATTCGAACCATTCCATCTGATGTAGTAATTGCAACTAAATTTTCTTTGCATTTATCGAGTATTTCCCCATCACTCGTCCTAGGTTCATTTTTCTTTATATCAAGGATTAAGCTTTGCAATGTTTCTTCCTTATTGAAGCCAATAAATAAATCCTCTACAGTAAAATTATTATAAGATGTTCCTGCTATAGTTGACATTTGCCGCGTCCATTCTCGCAGCTGGTTGACTAATTCCTTTTCATCCTTATTAAGGATATCGTTTATTGTCATCCTTTGTTTTTCAAATCTATTTAAAAGTGGTGGATCGGCATTTTTTAGCTTCTTTTCATCAAGAACCAGGATGCATCTGAAATCAGGATGAATATGTCTAAAAAATAAGAAAAGTTAATATAAATTGTAATAATAAAAAAGAATGACGCTTGCATATCTTTTCTCGAAGAAATTTAACTTACAACATAGGATTTGCATACGCTCCTAAGGCAACCCGAGTAAAATATTTAGGATTATCGGAGCTACCCGTTGTAATATAATTTTGATTCCATAAGTCGTAAAGGCTCCCTACAAAATACATAGTAAATTGAATAAAAAAGAAAAAACCCCTTATTTAAAAGATATTTATATCGAATAAAAAATTGACATTCCATACCATAAATACACTCCAAGTCAGTCAAAATCA
>CAJVPP010001500.1:0-19582 GCA_910592005.1 Funneliformis mosseae | reverse complement strand
TTAGGTAGTCCATGGCAACAATGATATATTTATTTCCTTTACTAGTTCGTGGTAAAGGTCCAACAAAATCTATTCCAGCATCGGTATAGTAGCGCCATAGTTGTAAAAAAGACAATTAGACAAAAACTTCGGTATACAATTAACATAAGCACTTTAAGAAAAAATTTTTCGATTGAAATTTTATTAATTTTTCAGTAGGTAGCGAACGAAATATATGATGCTATCCTAAGCCATTTAATGCGAGTCCCAGCATCAAGTTATTTCTTTGCTCTCTCACATTTACAAAAAATATCTATAACTAACTTTTTTCTACTTTTATTGCTAATTACGTGATTTCACCTTCACACTCTTTTAATATACTAGGTTTTCAAAATAAATTATCCCACCCATATTTACAGAATTTTTATCTATCTATACCTCTCCCAAACACACAAAACATTATTTCTCGAAAGAGAACTGGGATTAAGAAATTTCAAACCTATAATATAATTACGAAAGTATTAGCAACTGAGGTAAAAAAATAATATAATAACGATTTACACTTACCATCACAATTCATTTTCACATATTCCATTCCGCCTCATACACAAGATATTTATTTAATTTTTTCTGTGATATCGCCGTTACGATACTGCACAAAGTTTTAAGAATTCAGCACGTGAAGATGTTTAAATTTTTTGATGCACTGCGCCAGGATTTATCATTTGGCTTTGATTTAGTTTTTATGTTGAGCAAATTGAATAAGTTGAAGTTGAACTTAAAGTTTTATTAATTTCTTTTGATTTGATTTTTATATTAAATAAGTTGAATGAGCTGGAGTTGAACTTGAAGTTTTATCATTGTCTATAAGCACTATAAATAATAATTATTAAATTTTGATAATCAAATGTTAAAGGATTTATGTAATTGAATATATTTATTTATATTTAAATATTATAACTCTTTAAGCAATAATAATTCTATAATATAAAATCTGTTTAAGCAAATGAATAGAAAGATTTTAACAAGTTTTTTTTATTTAGTTTACTAAGTTTTCATTTAGACATATTAAAATATAATAAAACTTATTAAAATTCATAAGGTTTGTTAAAATTAGTAATATAAAAAAGTTTTTTTTTTAAATGAATTTTTTATAAAGGAATTTTTTTTAAAAAACAAGAAAAATTTATTTATTTTTATTTATTTAAAAAAAAACTTTTTTATTTATTTAATTAGTATAACAAATAATAAAGGTCTTTTATTATTATATTAATTCTAATTTAAAAATATTAAGTGACAAAGAAATCATTAAACTGATTAATTAATACCTATAATCAATTTTTTTTTAATTATTTAGATTAAAACATTCTAGACTAAAAATTTTTTTTTTGTATTTTGAAATTTCTTTAAATTACAAAAAATTTTTCTATTTAATACTAATAAATTAAAATAATGATAAGCATAAAACTATTATTAATTACATTTTTTTTTACTATAATTATTCATAAAAAATGCAATATAAGAAATGAATAATAATATTAAACATTTTGATAATAAATTTTACTTTAAGATTTATTATATAGCTTACATAATTTTATATAGTTTATTTATTATATATATTGTAGTTTATTCAATCAAAAGTTTATTTATATTTAGCATATATATTATTAATAAAATTACAAAATATTTTATTACATATTTTGCTATTATAAAATGTTTTTATCTTTACAGTTATGTTTAGCACTATTGGTATTATTTTGTGTCTTTTAGACTTATTTAAAATAAGAATAATGAAATACATAAAAAGGATTACTTGTGTATATATATGTCTGTTTTATAATTACATACTAAAGTATTTAAAAATACGAAATAAAAAAGAGAATACTTTAAAATATAATAATGTGAAAAGCATTATTTCACATAATAATTTTTTGAAATATACAAAAGATGTAACTTTTTATTTTAAAAATAATAATTTTTTAAAATATATAGAAGATATAACTTTTTATTCTAAAAATAATAATGTACCTTTTTATAAAATATTTTAGAATATACAAAAGGTAGTATTATCTTAAATTTTAAAGAAAAAGACTTGCTAGGTTTAATTATTGAAAAGGCTATGAGCTATATTAGATAACAGTCATGATTAGAACTCTAAATAGGTCAGTTTAGGTTAGGTTAATTAAGTTATCTAAACTAAGTGGATTAAATCAAATCAAACATAATTTAATCTAATTTAATTTTCATTTAATCTGATTTGACTTAACTGAATCGTTTTAATTGAATAATAATGAATTGTTTAAAAAAAATTATAATACTTTATTATAATAAATTATTCAAGAAGAATGATAATACATTATTATAATTGAATAATAATAAATCATTCAAAAGAATGATAATAAATCATTTAAGAAAAATAATAACTAATTGTTTTAATTTAATGATAATAAATTGTTCAAGAAGAATGATTAGTTGACCTAAATTTTATCAAATCAGATTAACCTGTTGATCTGATCTAACATTAACCTAAAAATCTATTGACCTAACTTAGATTTTTAGATCAAGTCAGATCAGGTAAATAGGTTATTCTGATCTGAATTTTTAAGTTAAGTTAGATCAGGTAAATAGATTGATCTGACCTGATTTAAAACTCTAGTTATTTCTAAATAATTTTACAAATTTACTTAATTTACATGTAAATACACATCTTTCATAACATACTTATAATTTCATTATATTTGTAAATACTGCTATTAATGTCAAAGAAATGGTACATCAAATATTTAAGAAAATGATATCACATATAAACTGTAAAGTGATAAAACTAAATATTAGCTAATAATATAATATAATGCAAGCATTACAGCATCTTATTAATAGTTAAATAGATTCTTACTTTAATTTTGAAACTAAGAATACACTTAATAATCTAACTACAGATATAAAATTTTATACTATACTAATAGGTTGTTAAACTATAGAAAATCTGTTTATAAATATTCAGAATGATGAAGATGAAAGTCATTATAAGTTTTATATTTAGTTGTTAGTTACAAAATAATGGTAAAGTCATTTTATTTACTAATTTCGGGTATTTAATTCATCTTGCT
Source organism: Funneliformis mosseae (assembly GCA_910592005.1). Classification (NCBI taxonomy): domain Eukaryota; kingdom Fungi; phylum Glomeromycota; class Glomeromycetes; order Glomerales; family Glomeraceae; genus Funneliformis; species Funneliformis mosseae. The sequence goes on along the minus strand of CAJVPP010001500.1, from coordinate 16,493 downwards.
CGTTCTCGTAATATATAATGATTTTTATATTAGATATTATATCTATAGTATGTTATAATGAAAACTTTATTGCTATTTCCCTTAAAGGTAAATGAAATACTGAAAAATTCAGACACAAAGGTCTATTGAAAAAGTTAGATACAGATCATTCATTATTTTAAAACTTATATAGAGTATATGTTGATCATTTAAATTCAAGTACTGCAATATTAAACTAGTATTTAGAATTTTATAACTCAATAGCATATATGGTCTTTTAAAGTAATCAAGAACCTATACAATTAAAATTTCATGTTAGTAATAGTAAAACTAAATGATGAGTTTAAAGGTATCACATATGCTATAATCGAGTCAATTATTTATTATCAAGTAAATAATAATTAATATTATGCATTTTATTTGTTTAATTAGTTTTAGGATTTTATATCAGGATGGTCATTTTATAATATTCAAAAGTCTAAAGAGTCATATTAGTTCTAAATCTTTCTAATTAATTTTATTAATCATATATTTTATGTTCATTTTATATACAATTGTAAAAGAACATGCAATACTGAATATGATAAAAACAATTAAAGTTATATTCTAAATCAATTTTATTATAATTCAGTATAGATGAATATTTAGATAATTTTAATACACAAATTTTTTTTATTTTTAATGATTATTATAATATATTTTTATTTAGTTTTATTATATTTTTAGCATATTCTCAGTATATAATAAAAATTTACAATTTAAATGTATTTAACATATTTTAGATATATAATAAAAAAATTATTACATTATATTATAATATGTTTGATATGTTTATAATATATGATTAAAATATGTTAAAAATATTATTAAGTTATATTTCTAACATATTTCTGATATAGAGTTAAAACAGAGTTAACAGAAATAAACCTGTCATATATTTGTTATATTTTAAAATATTTCTAACATATTTTTCAAAATGTAAGATTTCAGTAAAGTGTATATGAAGAAATAAGCATTACTTCAGCTACATAATATCCAACCCACTTTTTGATGAATTGTTAAAACTTAATATTACAACTAAAAAAATTCTTAATATGAATAAACATTAGAAAAAAAATACATTAGCAACTAATTGTTGAATTATATTCTTACTTTCAAATCCCATTACTACTAAGCCAGAATATTCTGTCCTTATGCACAAAATTGCTTAATAATATACTTTGATCAATTTCACTTTTAATTTCTCTATATATACATTGAAAACCTGACTTAAGAGAAGTTTTATCATTGTAAATAACTGTAATAATATATTCTTAGTCATTAATTTTATAACTAATATGTATAAATAAACAATAAAGTACTATAAAATACTTTGTATTTGCAATTAACTTGATATTAACTGTTTCTAACCAATTTCGAGTATAAATTCTATAATGCAAATATAAATCTATTATACCTACACTTAAAGGTTAGGTGTAAACTATCATCTTTTTAATATTAGTGGAGTTAACTTAGTGAAAAATTATATTTAAAAACAACATTTTACATTTAATCAATCATTTTATTCAGTTGATTCACGAATCAGCAATTCTGTTATCACATTTGTCACTATATTTTAAAGATAGATAAGGAAACTGCTTTAATACTAACCTAATGATATGTTTTTGTTTTTATTTAAAATCTTCAGGTAAGACAAAAATCAAAAATCTAGATTTGTAAGATTTACTTATCTGAAATGTAGATGACATACTTTCTTGAGATATGACTGATATATTTATCTCTATATCTGGTAAATTTTTGCCAAAAAAATTTGTAGAAACTTTAATTTTTTAACGTTTTGATTGTGATAGTTTTTGAAGTCACTTGATTTATAATATGCTGAGAAGAAAAAAACATAGAATATTAGTCTTGCAATCTGCCAATAAACTTTTTTATTATTCTATTACACTTCAGGTTTAACAGTTATACAATATACAATTTAAAATTAAGCCAAATACAAATTAACGAATACTTTAATTTGTGTATAAAAAAATTGAGATTGTGCCTTGCAGTCACTTATTTATATATATATAAAAAAAAAGAAAGTAATATTATCTTTTAGATGATTCATTCAATTTCAACTAAATTTCCTTTATCTAAATACTTTTTTTTCAATCAATTCAACCAATACACATCATATTTCTTCTTCAATAGTTCATTATCTCTAACTTCAATTAGCCAAATAATATCAAGGTTAATTAATAATAGATAAAATTTCACATTTTCTCTGCTAACCCAGTCAAAATCTATCAATATCCTATGATACCCTTTACTATTTCTGATAACCAAAATATTAGAGTCATGAAGGTCTACAAAAATAAGATTATTTTTATATAAATGAAGAACGGCCTTTTCAATGTCATTGATAATTACTTCATAATCAGACTAAGTCAAATTAATACAATCACATAATATTTGACCTTCAACAAATTCCATAACTATTATATGAAGTTCAAATTATTCATCTAAAATATAAAACAGCCTTAATGTCTTTTTAATTTTGTAACACAAATTGTATGTCTTTTTATGTATGATGCGTAAACTTAATAATAATCATTTGTTTGTCTTTTATTTCAACCTTTTAAAGAAACTTATATAAATTATCAATAAGTTTTTCCTTATAATTAAATTTTAAATCTTCTATTCTGCGAATATAGGAAAAAAACCTTTGTTCATCTATTATTGAAAATAACAGTGATCTATAATAATTTTTTAACTCATCGCAATTCAGATGCAAAGCCATAAAGAATCATGTAATTTTCTTTAAATGGGTTCGATCATTAATAGTGATAAAAGGTATCAAGTTTGTTAGAGGCTCAATAAGTAGTTTCTCAACATAAATAGCTCCTAATACGTATATTCAGAACTCAGTCAAACCTATAATAAAATACAGCATATTACACCATTTTGAGTATCTATTCATTCTTACTCTGGGTATATAATTTCACAAAAGAAATGGCTACCTGAGTGATCAGATCACATTTACCAATACCAATTTCATTTTTTACTTCAATAAGAAGATATAATATACTCGTTACATACATATTGCATTCTAAAACTCTATTATTTGAAGATTGATTATCAAGCTGAAGCAATTTTACTTTTCATAAAATAATTCACAAATCTTTTCATGAAATTCTCACTGATATAACTTTTCATTGGAATAAATATCTGCCATAGTTTTAATGTAATTAAGGGTCTATTGGAAATAGTTTTTATCTACAAAAAGTTGTTTAGTTTCAAAGTTTATCTGAAAATTGTAAAAAGTAGAATTATATAATTTTAATAGTATACTGACATATTTTGAAAGGCAGTAAATAAGAAATTTTTGATCTTTAATTTGGTATTCATTCAAATTGCTAATTTAGGCAAAAGATGATGAAGAAGGATATTTTCAGATTTTTTTCATATTTTTGCTCTGTTTTGTAAAGGTTAAGAATGCTAATTGAGGTAACTGATTTATAAAAATAAAACAAACACATAACTGTTATGCTAAACTTCTTTTTAGTCAGACTTTCGCTTAGGAGATATTATGAAAACTAGATAAAAGAATCAATATTATGAGATAGAAAACAAAAATGAAACAATGGCTATCATTTTACGTTCACTTACATTGATCAAATTTATTATAATTCACTTACTAGTTACTCTATGATAACATATATGTATTTTTTAGGTAGATTTAATGATAAAAATAGGAAAGAAAAGCAAATAGATATAGCGTGGGCAAGAAAAAATAAAAAAAAATACACTATATCATGTTGACTATTTTTTTTATACTCGTTTACCTTCATTAATTTGTTTAATCACATCTGCAATTACTGAAATAGATCCAAATAGCAGTTTAAATAGGCTGAAATTACAAGTGAACTATTTTTCTTTTAAATGAAAAAAGGCTTTACCAGTGACACACTGTTCATATATTACATTGATATTATTTGCTTCAAGTTCTAAATCAGTTCTAATTCTTTGTAAAAATTCTTTAACGTCATCTCAATTCTATTCTTTTACTATATCAATTGTCAAAAGATTAGAGAGATTATATTTTGTAATATTAGACATAACTATTTTTAGTTTTAAAAATAACGTGAATAAATGAAAAAATTTTTTTTAAAATTATTGAATATATATATATGACACAACTTTAGCAATAACAAGTACTAAAATTTGAGATCATAATATATAGTTACGCACTTTCATATTATGAACGCAATTTATAACATATCATATGATATGTGATAATTTGTGATATTATGATCTTGTATTATATTTTAATTATTTTAACTTGATATTTCTGTTTTAAAAGTAACAGAGCAGGCAAAAAAATTTTTTTAGAATTAGTGGAATATTGTCATAATTAATATGATATCTATTAAGTTTACTAGTATTAAAATGATCAAAGTATACATAGTTATACTTATGTTACTTAGGAGAATTATTTTTAAAGTGTACAATACAGTTATCTTAATGTGATATTTTTATAATCAGGGGTCTGTAAGATACTAAAATTTGAGATTATGACAGAGTTCCTGATTGTGATGATTAGAATCTTGTCATAATAATTGATATGATATTTACTAAGTTTACTAGTATTAAAATAGTCAAAGTATATATAGTTATACTTATATTACTTAGAAGAATTATTCCTAAAGTATGTTATCTTAATATGATATCTTTGTAAACAGAAGTTTTATCATAATCTATAACATGATATTTTGAAATAATATATGATACAGTTATCTTAATATAATCAAAGGTCTTAACAAAATATATATATATCAAGTTAAAATGTATATAAGTATTATAAATATTACAAATTATCACACTATTTAATACTAATAAACTTAATAGATATTATATTAATTATCATGATAAGATTCTAATCATTACAATTAAGAATCTTATTCAATTCTATAACTAGGTTAACAGAAATTATTATATATTCAGAGCTAAAATTTCAAGTATTTTATTTAATAATTAAAAAAAAGTAATATTTTATTTGAAAAAAAATGTAAAAATAGTATTAATAAAAAAAGATTTAGTATAGTAATTACGTAATAATAATTATCATGTATTAAATAGACAGATATATTGATCTAAAAGATTTAGTAAGGATATTCTTAACCTAAATCAGAAATGTAAATATTTAACTTACACTAAGGATATACAATAAATTTTAACAAATTTTATTGAATGAAAATTGATTTATATAATATTATAATTTATACTATTTTTGTAAATAAAAATTAATATTATATTTATACAATTACTACAATAAGAATATAAAAATATTTGCATAAATTTTTTTAAATAAACATAATTTTTGCAAATTTAAATTTTATATAAAAATTCAAAAATTAGAACTTTTTTTTTATTATAGTATAATAATTATTTAATTATTATATATACTATATATACATTAAAATCTGCATTATCTTTAATAATTTCTCTTACTTTTTCTAATGATAAATTTCCATTAAAATCTTGAATTATTAGTTTAATAATTACCTTTAAAACTAATATTCCATATAAATAATTAATTAGTTTTAAAGATTTAATCATTTCAAATGTTAAAATATTTGTTTTTAAAAACAAATTTGCTAAAACTTATATGATAATTATTTTACAAATAAATATATTAAAACATATTATAAAAAAAATATATTTATAAATTAATTTTTACTTTTAATTCTTTACTTATTTTCATTATCATTATTAGTATATTTGCTTTTTAAAATCCAATTTCATTATAAACTGATAATGATAAATTATTAAACTATTTACAATTAATAATGTCTAATAAATCATCTTGAATATTACTAACCTAATTTAATAAAATTTTAAAATTGATATATGTAAGTAAGATAATTTATCTTTATATCCAATAAAATAATTTTTGTTTCTATATAATACATAAACAAAACTCTACACAATCGACTTCTAATATTTTTTTTAAAGAAATCAAAATATTTTAATATAATCATTATTATTATAAAAATAAATTAAATATAAATTTACTTTTTTTTGTAATACTTTTAAATATTTGAGTAATTTTTTTAGTAAAGGATTAGGTAAAGATTAATTACAAAAAAAATATGATAATTCATTTAAAGTATTAAAAAAATTTATCAATTATTATTATATTTAAAATTCATAAGTTTTATAAAATAAACATACCTTTTTTTTATTTTAGCATTTATATCATCTATTTTTATATTCATTAATTTTATTGCAGACATTTGTAATAATTTTGAAATACTTTATATATTAGATTAGGCATATTAAATATATAGTCATCCTTTTAATAATTTGTTATATTTACTTTTTGTTGTATCAATAAATCACTATTACTAACAATTGAATTTTTTTATTTTTTATTTGATAAATTTTTTGTTAAATTTTTTTCCTTAATTAAAATTTTTTAAAATTAATAAAATAAAATAGTATTATATTATTAATAAACTAAAAAATATCAATTATAAATATTTTTTTTTAAAAATTATTATATTTTTAGAATTATACTTTGTAAAGTATTATATTTTATTTGATAAATTTGATAAATAACTTTTAATTTATTTTTCAACAAAATATTATTTGTAAAATAAAATTCTTTGAATAATTCTGAATACTTTTTTATAAAACTTTTTATTTCATAAAAAGTTTTATCAACAAATATTTATAATCTTTAACAATTTTTATTTCTAAGAAATCCAAATGATTTATATTGTATTAAAACAAGATTATTTAGATCTTTTTGCCAATGTTAATAAAATAGTAAATTTGGTAATTTATTTAAATTCATTTGTGTTACTACACAAAATATATATCAATATATAATTTTAAAAAAGATATATATTTGTATAAACACAAAAATAATATTATTATTAATCATATTACACTTTTCTTTCAGATTCATAATTATGATTAAATCAATGAATATGAAATAATTAAATATTTTGAGTTTTAAATAATTAAAAATAAATTAAATTAAATAAATTTTATAAAAATACATTATAATTAAAATATCTTAAATCAAATAATATTATAAAAAATAATTAGAAACTTGTAATAATTATTCATATATTAATTTTAATGCATAACTTATTAATATTTCTGCTGCTTGATATTTAAATAAGTTTATTATTTTTAAAATAATATTAAATTGATTTTACCAATATTTAAATAATTGTAAATCAATATCATGCTATTTTAATACAAATTCAAAATCCTTTAGAAAATCTAAAAGTGAATTTGTTGTATTCATATAATTTTCATAAGATTATTTATTGATTTTCTACGCTATATACTTATCATATCTATTAAAAATAAAGCTTTATATAAACCAGTTTAGCTTGACTTACCACTGGCTCGAGTTGAGACACTTTTTTTCTAGCTCAGCTCAGCTTAGCTTAGAAGATTAATTGATAAGCCAAGCTAACTCATTCAACTTATATTAAATATATCAAAATGAAATACCATCAAGAAAACTTATTCCTATTAAGAAAAACGTTTTCAAAATAATTCCTTTTGAGAGAAATATTTCTAGAATGATTCTATTTGAAAGAAACATTTTCAGATAATTCCTTTTGAGAGAAATATTTTTAGGATGATTCCTTTTGAGAGAAATATTTCTGAAATGATTTCCTTTGAGAGGAACGTTTTCAGAATGATTTTCTTTGAAAGAAACATTTCCAGAATGATTTACTTCAAGAGAAATATTTTCAGACACTTCTCTTCGAAAGAAATGTTTCCTGAGTGATTTCTTTAAAGGAATTCATTTACAGAATATTTTTCTTGAAGAATATTATTTTCAGAATGATTTTCCTAAAGGATTTTATTTTCAGAACAATTTTTTTAAAGGATTTCATTTTCAGAACGATTTCCTTAACGATTTTATTTCTGGAATGATTTTCATGAAGGATTTTATTTTCAAAATTATTTCTTTGAAAGATTTCATTATCAGAATGATTTTTTTAAAGAATTTCATTACCAAAATGATTTTCTTGAAGGATTTCATTACTGAAATAATTTTCTTGAAGGATTTTATTACTAGAATGATTTCTTTAAAGGATTTCATTACCAGAATGATTTTCTTGAAGGATTTCATAATAGAATAATTTCCTTGAAGGATTTCATTACCAGAATGATTTTCTTGAAGGATTTTACTTCTAGAGAAATTTCCTTGAAGAGAATCATCTCTGTAGCTTTTCCTTTGAAGGAATCACATTTGGAATCAAAATCCTTTATAGAAATCACTCTAAAAGCAAATTTCTTCAGCCCTGGATGCATTTTTCTTTAAGAAAATATCATTAGATACGTTTTTCTTTAAAGGAAATGTCATTAGGTTCATTTTTCTTTAAAGTAAACATCATCAGATTCATTGTTTTTCAAAGTAAATGTCACTGAGTTCATTTTTCTTTAAAGAAAACGTCACTGTGGCTGTTTTTCTTTAAGTAAACGCCATTGGAATATTTTTTCTTTAAAGAAAAATCTCCTTTGGATTTTTTTATTTCAAAGAAGAAATGTAAACTAATAAGCTAAGCTGCAGTATGAGCTAAGCTATAGCATAAGCTAGCTTATCTAACTCGTAGCTTATTTTATAATAGCTCAAGCTGAACCTAAAGAGCTAACTCGTTGGCTTACAAGTAGCTCAGCTTATTGCAAAACTTTAACTAAAAATATATTTTTATTTAAACAAGATGCTAATTTTTCTTTTACTTTATTCATTCTTTTTAAATGTGCTTTGTAATCTAAAAAGTCTATTTGAAGTTATTGCCATTTGATTATATAATTATTAATTTTATATTATTTTGTATGTTATAAAATGCTTTTATAAAATTATACCAATTTATTTTTAATATACTACGTAAATTTTTGATTACATTTTTTCAAAGATATCATATATATAATACATGTTTACTATTTTTACTTAAAACATTTTATATAGCTTGAGAAATTGTTTTATTTTCATCTGTAAGTATTACTTTTGGTGAATTATTATTAACCATTTTAAGAAATAATTTAAATATTCATGTAAATTATTAATTGTTTCTTAACATATTAAAGTTCTAGCAAAAATATATACTTTGACCAAAATTGTTTACTTCTGTAAAAATTTTAAATGACATATTAAATTAATTAACTTGTATATATTATTAAAAATAATAACATCTAAATTTTATAATATTGTTATTTTTATTTTAGATACATTCAAATTACTTAAAATAATTCATTTAAACATTTATTAACTTTGATTTCATATTCAAACCCATTAATTTTTCTTTTAAATATTAATAAATTCATCTACTTCAAAAAATAATTTTTAAAGTATTAATAAATTCATTTATTTCAAAAAATAATTATGTAATTTATTATCTAATTAAAATATATAGTTATAAATATTATTATAAATTCATATTTCCAATTCTTAATATTCTTATTTAAGAATAAATTTGATAGTTAATATATTATAATCTGCTTGATAACAAATTTTAATTTAATCTTTAATTTCTTGTAAAATTATTTTTTAATTATTTAAAAATTTTTTATATTTAAAAATTATCATTTCATAATTATATTTCAAATTTATAGCTAAAATATATTAAAGACCAGTTTATAATTTAAATGATGCTTAAATTATAAAAAGATAATTATATCTTTGAGAATGATAATCTCTTTGATGATTTTTTCTTTTTTTATTATACTTATATGTGAATATGATATATATATTATTATTTTTATTACATTTTACTTTATCTTTTCATATTTAAAAATTATAAAATTTAAATAATTTTGAACTTATACTATAAAATTATCATGATTTATAAATATATTTGAAATTTTAATTCAGGAACACACTTTCTTTAAATATATTAGATTTACACAAAAATACAAGTAAAAGTATTATTATTTGTTGTATAATATTAATTTTATTTATAAAAATAGTATAATATGAATCAATTTTAATCTAATAAAATTCATTAAAACTTATTGTATATCCTTAGCACAGATTAAATATCTACACCTCTGGTAGAACCCCAAAAACTTATATTAAATGTAACTGGCAAAAATGGACCAATTTTCTCATTTTTTTACTCAATATTTTGACTATTAACTTTATTTAGTTACTATAGAAACATTTTCATTACCTATAAATTTTACCCTTTTTATTAATCAGTAATCTCAAATATAAAAAATCATTTTTTATTAATAGGTTAACGTTGCATTTATTTATAAATTTGATATTATTTATCTGTTATTAATTAATCAATCATTACAATTTGTATCTCTGTTATCAAAAATAAAAGCTAAATGCAATTGTGTTTTTTCCTTTTTAAAAAAGAATAAATTTCTAATGAATTATCATTAAGTATAAGAAGAGAATTTGAATGTAATATAAAAGGAATATTCATACTCAAATAATAAACAATATCTTTTGATTTTAAATGTACATATAATCTACTCCCAGTTATGCATTCATTTGAAAATAATGAATCTCCATATATATTAATAAATAATGAAACTGAAATATAAGATAATAAATCAATATTATCAATAGTTCCTGTTACAAAACTATGTTTTTCACCTATCATTTGATATATCGCAATAACTTTTGCTATACATAATCTTCTATCAGTGAATACAAGCAAATAGCCATCTTTTTTTAATGGATGAGCCTAAGAAACGTTAGCACAACCTATATTTGTTACTATAATAAATAAATGTAAACATGAAATTATTTAATATTAAAAGTAATAAAGTAAAATTAAAAATTAAGTATTTTTACCTTATATTTTATTAGAATTAACTAGTGACTGTAGCTGATTACGACCTTTCTAACGTTGTATTTTGCTTCTGATAATTTGATAATTTTAATTATTATTTAATTGATTTACCAAATGATTAACCAAGTTTCAGTCAAGTATATCCTGAGATCCCTAATTTAAATTAACAGTTATTTGAATTTGTATTCTACAAGGATAATCAGAATGAGAAAAAGCCTCATGAGATCTTCGCAATTCCAACATTAAAAATATATCACAACTTCCATTCTTTCCAAATATTTTCTCTTCAGGTTCATGATTTAACTCCTATAAAACAGTAATTTTTGGATTATTAATTATGTAATTAATTTCTGTCTTCATTATAAAATTATTAGCATCAGTAGTATTAATTTCTAATAAATCTTCTAAATATTCATAACGTGAATTATCTGAAATATCATTATTTTTAAAATAGTCATCAAGAACATTTTCCAGTTGCGAAATTCTATTCAATTCATCTATAATTTGATCAATAGTTATATTTTGAAATACTTTTTCATTAATCAATAGGTCATTTGTATTAGTTTTGAAAGGTTCAGAAATTAAAGGATTAATATAATTATTTTTTGACTGCTTTTTCATTTGAAGAAAATTTGAAAATTCCTTTGCATTTTCAGATGCAATTCTTATAACATCATTTATATCATCATCTGATGGCCAACTTCGTAAAATTTCAATATTAATATCTGAAATACAAGTATCAAAATCAAAAATATAACTTGAATAATAATTCCTATGGGCCAAAATAAGCAAAACCAAAAATTCTGCTAAACTACAAAATATATTAAAGCTTTGCGATAAAATATAACTTTTGTTCATATTATACTACTTTGATGAATATAATATGTCACATTATTCAATATAATTTTTCCATATGCTTAAAAAGAAATATGCACGTATTGCCATTATAATCCTAGTTTTATAAAAAATATTTCTATTTAAAAATGAATTGAACAATTCGCCTATTTTAAATTCAAATTTGATTAATATATAATTTTATGCAATATTTACAATAAAAGATAATTAAAGAAATTAGTTAATTATCAAATATAAAAAGATATATAAATAAAGCCATTTTATTATGATCTAACTGCTCATTATTTTAACGCTGTGTCAAAAATGTTGAACAAAAAATCCTGTACGCAGCCCCATCATCTTGTTTGTCTATATTTATAACATTTTGTATATATAATGCAGAATTTTCTTGTGTAAGTTGATATATTTGGTCGTATCATATAGTGTAATTTTCTAGAACTAAAAATGAGTTCCACTATATATTGCATTTCTTCCATTCTTTTTAGCATATTTTGGGTTTTGAATACAAATTATGGGTTTTTCAGAGTAAATAGGAGCCTGAAAATGTACATTATAAATTTCATTATCATATGTAAGAAATTCTTGTATATCGTTGCCTTGCATAAGTAAGACTTGTGCATTATATTCTGTAATAGCTCTGTCTGCATCAATACTTATTAGGTTAATATTTGCTTGAATTGACATTTCAACAACTTTCTTTAAAATTGTATAAATTTTTTGAGTTTTGACATTACCCTTTGTCAGTAATAATGCAATGACAACTGAAGGAATTCTGCTAATAGGAATCTATTAAAAAAATATTATTAATTTAAACTATTTAAATTTATAATTTATAATTATATTTTTTTTTTTTTTTTTTTTTTCTTAGGTTCTAGTGATTGGTCGTCTGAATATCCTGACTCTGTGGCTCATATGTCTGATATGTCATTATATCCAGAAATAAGCCCCTCCTGGTTACATTTAAAGCTGGTCTGAACTGCCAAAACACTAGTCTTCGCAACTGGCTATGTATCCTGAATGCCGCATGGCTAATCCCTAATATGGTTAACACGAAGGATTCTGGCTAATTACTGAAAAGAGGAGTCTTTATTAACCTAATTCAGAATAGCTGTCTAACACAGTTAATACGCTCAGATTATCAAAATCATTCCGAGAATTGAACTCAAGCCTCTCAAACCCTAATTGACTCATAGACGCCACGGTACTTCAACTAGAAGCTACCTATAACCCATGACTTTTGTTCAATCTAAGTTATACAACGTCTACCATTGACCTGTTATGTCTCGTTATTGGTAATAACCCCCTTGCAGACGATGCGGCACTTGCCCATTATAGGTCAGCTTCTAATAGAAGTTCCAAACTCAATCAGTTCTGTGTAATGTGATCACTTGCATAATCACACAGGTTCACTATATTCTACAAGTTCGTGATCTTTAACGCACATGGTTTGTGCGCATCCTATGAAATTCATTTCCAGAATTGAACTGGTAAAACCTGCAGTAAATTAATACTGCAATCTGTACTTGACAGGTACTGAACTAGTATCTATTATAGTGTAACCTACAATAGGGACTCATGCCTTGCAGCATAAGCCAGGGATACCAATCCCTTTTATAATTATATTAGTTTAAATTACCTTTATAACAACACATCTTACTTGTGATGCAATGGCTTTATTATCTTGAATTTCTTTAATTTTCAAATGGATATCATCATATATTATTACATTTGTACTATTAAAGCCTAAAGTTGATCCAACTATACATCCTAGCTCTTGTGAATAGATTAATTTAATGCGAATTTTAGTGTAATCTATCATAACAATCACGGGTCTTATCCATTTTAAAGCCTCTATAGCACAAGTAAACTGAGCCACATTTTCATACATAAAGTTAGAATTAGTTAAATAATCACCATTCTGAACACGTAAATATCTACATTTTTAAAACTATTATATTAAATTTTAATTTAAACTGATTGTTATTAACAATATATTTATTACCTTATAGATCGTGAATCCATTCCTCCTAATATTTTGCAAAATATACTATATTCTCTACTACTATCTGATAACAAACTGAAAAAATGATGAAGATGCTCAGAATATCGCAATGCTCTTTTACTTTTACCCTGTTCTTGAATTTTTTAATTTGAAGCATTAACTCTACTAATTCACTAAAAGGTTTATTTGTTTTAAATGCATCTTTTTTTTCATATTCAGCCAATTTTGTCTACATATTATATTTATCTGATTCCTCATCAATTGCATTTCTATATAAAGTTTTTAATTTATCATCACCTAAAAGTTGAACCAATCTATTATCTTGAATATGCCGTTTTGAAATATATTTAAATGTTTTTTCTGTTACACGTTGAATACTGATTGCATCACAAAAATGGAAATTATTTTTTAATTTATTATACTCTTTGTATATTTTAGATTCACAGACAGTAAAATTCTCTCAATCTAAAAACTAAGTCGCATGTGCTCTTTGTAAATTATAAAGCTCTTGTCGTTCATTAGGATTTAATTTACTATAAATTAGATATCCATCTTTAAATTTTTGTGAAAATAGCTGATAAGCGAATTCTATTTCACATTTTGATCTACTAAAGTCAGATGAACAACGAAGTATATACTGTTTAATTTGATTATTTGATAATCCTTGACAAGAAAACTGCATTGATAATGGTATTTCATTACTACTGGATTTAAAATATTTTTCAATGCTATGTTGACTTTATACTTTGATATTACATGCTTTTTTACTATATACATGACTTTGAAAAAAAAATAATTAATTAAATAATTTTTAATAAATAATCAAATATAAATAATTTTTAGGGCAATGACAGATATTACATAATATCTTAGGAAGTGGGGGGTAATGGGGGTCCTTATGGAAGATCTTACGTAATATATAATATCGAGATCATGTGAGCAATATGATAATTATTATAATAGCGGCTTAGCAAAAATTTATTAAACGCGTATTTACAAATACGCATTTATACAGATCACATACACACATATATACTTTTATAATAAAATATTATTTCCCATCTGAATTACAAACCCTTAACTCGAACTCCATTTCACCATACGATCCTGTTTGTTGAGATGGAAGAAGAGAGAAATCATCAAAGGCTTGTTGTTTTTTAGGCTGTCCTCAGGTAGTAGAATGTATTAATTGTTTATAATTTGTCAAAAATATGAAAGTGAGAAAGTATTTTTGGCAAACAGAACAGCAAAGTCGTAAGTATATATTTTTTTCAATTGACGTACAATGTGCATTATATTCTGGTATTTTCAAGAGATCGTCATATTGAAGAAGATGAATAGAATTTATAAACCGGCCATCTTTAGCTTTGATAATAGGTGGTAAAAAGCCATTATGTAGGTAAAGAAAGTTCATAGCTTTCTTTGCTCTGGGTGATCCACAGCAACTGGTATTTGTGTATCGTTTAATATCAAGAGAGTAGGTGCATAAATTACAATGGGTTTTGATCTAAGACCATAGTACAAAAGATTCAAAAAAGGTATGTGTTATTTCTTTATCTGTATTTTTTGATTTTTTCTGTTCTTTTTTTCTCCATTTTAATTCTTCAACCTTTTCTTTTTCTATTCCCTCTAATTGTATATGCTCAAATGGATTCGTGAGTACATCAACATAATGAGCATCAACCTTCTTTCCAAAAATTAAATCACAATACCAAATTTTACATAAAGCTTCTCCTGCATAGCGAAAATTTTGAGCAGCCAATTCTGTATCTATAACTTTTTCTTGCATATTCAAATATGTACCATAATGGTCAATTAGTAAAGTGATACTAGCAAGTTTACTAGACAATGTTGCCATACCTTTTTTAACTGGATTATATTTTGATTGCCCTAAAGCATGTGTTCACACACTTAAAAAATCTAAATCAAACTTTTTGAAAAGTTGGCAATAGGCCTTAATATTTTTTAAGTGTCTAAGATTCTCATTTAGCCCTCTATTTACCAATAAGATCCATATCGGTCAAATTTTTCCATCCGTTTTTAATGTGCCTTCATATTGGAGATTTAAGGTAAGGCTTTCCAAATCTTGCATATGTGTAAGTGAGAATGTTCTAAGAGACCAATGAGAATGTATAAAAATTGCTAACTGTCCTGTCCGCAATTCATCATTAGATTCATTTGGGTTTATCATCAAATACACTGACAGAATTAATTTCTGTCTGAACCTTACAGAAAAATCGTGATCTGCTATAGTTGTAGATTCATTAATGGATTGCAATGTACGGAATGTGTGACCTATTGCAAACACTTCAAGACCGATTTTTGCCTTATCATCTTGAGAGATGACAACTGAAATATTAGCAAAAGTGCTAGCAAATTGCTTTGTATATTTTACTGACGCGAGGCAATAGTGACTATCAGGATGTTCACGCATTTCAGTATATAAAACTTCGGCAACAGCAACCTATGCCAGATGGTGATGTGCTTTCGTGGCGATCGAATTTTCTTGACGAGGTATTAAATAATTATTTAAGGTAGTTCTCGTCATATAGATATCATATTTTTCTTCAAGATTTTTGCGTAAATTTTCTATGATCTAAACTTTAACAGCTTCTTTTCATCATTTTGCATCTGCTAATCCAAATTCTATACAATTATGTATACGGTCATGCAAATCCGGATGCTTGAAGAGAAATGATGGCTTTCCAGATTTATCATAACAGACAATCTCCTGATTTTTGATAAGTAATTTTAGTTTTTTTTCTCTGCAATTTTGAGTATATTTGGCATTTCTTTTTAACTTGGTAATTTTATCTTTATTAGATTTAATTTCG
>CAJVPP010001499.1:0-19582 GCA_910592005.1 Funneliformis mosseae | reverse complement strand
TTTTTAATTAAACTTAAAAAATTTAAGTTTTATATTGAGCCAAAAAGCGTTCGAAGACTTTTGGCGGGGGTCTGTATTAATTTTTAGGAGTTATTACACATTTTTATAGAATTTTAGATAGATTATACAAATAGTTAGAGAATTTAAATAATACTATATTCTTTCTTTTAATTTTTAAATAATATTTGTATTTATTAACTTTTTACCAAATTTACTTTAAGTTATCTTTTCTAAAAAATTCACAGATACAAGTTAAAAGGTTACTTTTATAGAAATTATATATAAAATTAATATTAGATTTTGCTGAAAGAAATTAATTTATCAAATCACAAATCTAAAAAATCACTATAATATGAACTTTTTAACAAATATTATAACTTTTGTTTATTACTAAATCTTTATTTAAATAATATTTTTAAATATAATAAATGTTATAATTTTATTACAATAGATATAAAGTAGATATATTTTTGAAATTCCATTTCAGTCATTATTGAAATTTATATAAAAAAATCTATTTTGTTTAATTTATTAAAAAATATCGGCATTTTACATGCAAAATTCATTGATCATCTAATTTTTGATTTATATGTTATACAAGCTTATAATTTTACATGTGATTAATATTGGTATTGTACTTGAATTTTAATAGATGTTATTAATTAACTTTAAGAATTATGAGGGATCAGATACTTATGATCGCTATGGTATATAACATTTTAATTAAAAAATTTAATTTATCATTTTTTTAAAAAAAAGAAAATAAACGAAATTAAAAAAAGAAAATAAAAAAAATAAAACAAAAGAGAATAAAATAAAATTAAAAAATAAATTAAGAAAATAAAATAAAATAAGAAAATGAAATTAAGAAAATGAAATAAAAACAACATTTTAAAAAAAATAAAAACGAATGAAAAATTTTTTATAATTATTACCTGGTAGATACATTTCAATTTTGTCTTGTATTTTATATATTACATGCTTGCATTATAGTAGGCAAATTATGATTTTTCTTGAGTATGTCTCAATTTAAAAAAGTAAATATTTTTAATATAAATCTAAAAATTAATTAAATGTTTTTAATTATTATCTGACTTATCTCAAAATTGAGTTCTGAAGAGTTTGTAAAATCTTTTTACTATATAGTCACTTCTTCTTGCTCCAATTCAATAATTGCAAAATTTCTCTAAATTTCTATACTTCAGTGAACAGAATATGTTATATGATATCTGCAATTTATTCATCAGGCTACACTCTGCCAGAATCTTATTTTGTTACTTCTGTATCTGATATAATACTTTTCATTTCTTCTTCTGCTTTTCTCAACTAATAATTTATTTATTATTCTTCCAAATTATTCTAATAGTCATATTCGTTTAATTTAAAAGATTCAAAATATAAAATTAAATGATTCAAAGGTAAAAATTTAATGATTAAAGATTCAAAAGGTGAAAAATTATACAATGGTAAAAATACTTCTCTTTATAAATAAATTTTAAATAATTTATCTATTTGATTTGATATCTTATGAAATTCTATACTCATGCTTGAAATAATACAATAAGAACTATTCTTGATCGAAATTCTAATTTGTATTAAAACAAAAAGTCAAAATAATAATTTAAGCATCATATTATAATTGTGCATCATACTGGAGTTGTTGTAATAATAGGAGCACTTGAGGACTGTTCCAGTTCTTTTGTCTGGGTAGTGTTTGGTTTCTTGGCTGGTTTGCTAGAAACTGGTGAGGCTGAACGGCCGCGTTATTAATAATAAATATTAAATTATTCCAAAAATAACAAGCATTTCGATTAATAATTAATAATTAAATTTCCAAGAATCAATTTAAATTAAAAATATCTATCTTGTCTTGGTCATTTGATAAAGGTTCAACTTTTATTTAGTACGCCCTATCATTACAAAACAAGAAAATCATGCGAGGTTACTATCAGCTATAGAAATTTTAATAATAGAGATCTCATATAAATAAGGCAAGCACCCTAGTACAATAAAGTTTAGTGTTAATGTTGTCAATAAAATCTTTATGTATAATAATAAAAGCGTTTAAAATTTTACATACCTATAACTTGGATTATATATGATAAATGCTAACCGGGTATAAATGGGTAATACCCGCGGGTAATTGGGTATAACCGGATTCTGAAATTCTGACGGGTCGCAGCTCTAATTATAACAAAGATAATTAATGATATTTTTCAGATGTACTGTAAGGTAAATAGTTATTGACTTTCATGCATTAGGTTTCGATATGTGTCAGGCAAAAACTGGTCAAAAAATCACGAACTATTGAAAAATCTGGACACGCAATAATGTGGCGCAGTAAACGATTTAAATTTCAGTTGCTCGATACTGCATACGTGGAAGATAAGATCAAATTGCTTTGCTTTAAGAGGGCGAACTACAATATTAATTTTTCTTATTTATTAAGTCCTATAAACGTACATTTTGATTAAAAAAACATACAAGATAGGGTAGCAGGTTTCGAACTAGTAGTAGGATAAATCTAGTTAAGAAAAAACCCCTTTTTAAATTTACAAATTCTATTTTTCTATAATATTTCAATCCTTGTAGAAGGTGTTCCAGAGTGTCCCATCGATCCCTGATAACGCCAACCAAAATTCAAGTTTCCTTTGTAAGTCAGACTGTCTCCTTTATGTGGTGAGCCGTAGTACATTTCCTTGTATAAATCTTAATAACATAAGGTAAATCTTTTGATGACGAAGATTTTGGTAAAAAAAAACAAATTTATAATATTACCATAATCAGCCTCAATAAAACCATCATAAATTTTTAAGTCCCACCAATTATCGTAAAGGTTGTAATCAAACGAGACACTCCACAGAAAGACTAAAGATTGCTTTTGATCTCTGATGTGGTATACAAAAATACCTACAGCTCCCGTAGCTACAGGTCCAGCAGTCTTGCTAGCACCCATATCAAACCTTCATCACTTGAAACCGGACCGGGAAGCCCCCAATTAGATGTTCCAGATACAAAGTATAAATTATGTTGATCAAGGATTTGTTTGGAGTGATTTTTAACGGTTTTTCTCTGAACTGAACCAATACATTTTAATGCAAAAAGAACTTTCAATATATGATTATATATATCTCTGATTACAAAACATAAAGAAATTAATTTATACATCTAGGACTCTTTGAAGAACGCCGGCAGTAATTGATGCAATTGGAAGAACAACTGCCATAATTGCGATGAAAAGTGGTTGATGATAAATAATAGGTACACTCCTTTTATTAGTTTTAATTCTGTAAAATTGTACGACGAAATAATATTTGAGTTTTTTTAATAGCGAAGGTTTCAATGGAGGAAAAAGCAGTTCGCACATTAAAAATTCGCTTGATGTATTTTATCCAATTTGTGTATGAGAAAGTCATATTCATTTACATACTAAAAAGGTAAGCGCTGTGTTTTGGAGAAAAATTTATGCAGTCAACAGATGGTCAGACGACAATCATTTTGTCAATGTCAATGGTGAGGGTTGAGTGGAAAAAACAATGCGTATGTCAAGAAAAATATACATGCATTACGGAGATTTTGCAAGTCACCATACGCCGTGCCTCTAGATAAATTCGATTAGATATTGAAAATTTTGACCAATAAAAACAAAAGCATTTCCGGGTACGAGAATTTTTCATCATATATTGCGTTGACAACATATCGTAGCAATTCCATCACGATCACATGACTGTCATGACAATGTAGTAAAAAAAATAAAGCCCTTATGGACGAAGAATATAAAATTTAGATATGTGACGCAATGCGATAATCATCCTCAAACACGATGGGGTTGTTGTCTGATCTTGTGTAGTGTTTGACTCCCTTGTCCAGTGATGGAAAAAAAAAAAAATTGTTTTTAGTATTACTGCATTGATAAATTTTCAATTAATTGTATAAATTGTTTTATGTTATGAAAGTGGTGTTAAAATATCGATCTTCGACCGATATAGTCTCGCTCAATAACATACGAATTATTTTCTATGTAAAGGTAATTAATAATAGAAAAAAACTATATATTTTTAAACCTGTGATTTCTTCGAATTTGACAATTATTTGCCGCAAGAATTATAGTGTTTTCTTTTACACTAGATAAAGTTGCTATCAAAAATCACTGTCTGTGACTCGATTTTAATAGCTTACGCAACGCAAAATAAAAAAAGAAAGTTAACACCGCACCGTTATAACACTATACAAAATGCAAAATTTTGTCATAATCTGCTATGTTATGCATAACGGGCATAAAAATGTTTCATATACTTCCACAATGAAAATCATTATATTGCATTAGCAATATTGATAGGATATTTGTTTGAACAAGGAGATCAAATTTTTATAACCGAATGTAATGGAGGTATTTTGCGTTAATGCTAAACAACATATTCAAGATCCCCTGAACAGCGCCCATAAGTATGTGTTTTATACATAGTTCTAACATTGATAATTGTGCTTCGTTATTTGCTGTGTTATGGTGGATTAAATATAAAAAATTAAAGTAAGATTGCTTCATAAGGGAAGAAAATAGAGACTCTTTTGGATACATATTTTTGTTTATCATTTTTGTAAACAAAACAATATTAAGATTTTGCGGCATCAATTCAAGAATTGTTTTCTTGCATAAAATGAAATTTCTAAATCTAAAATTTCAGATAACAAAGAAAATAAAAAAAAGATCCATTTAGCATTTATTCCATTCAATCACAAGATGCAACTTTCACGTCTATTAGAAATCGATCATTCTTGTTTAGGGAATTTTCTTAATTAAAGTATCGAACCATAAATAATAATAATTGACTAATTATTCGTATATATAATAATCCAAAATTTCACGAGCGTTACGATATATAAAATAAAAAGAAATTTTCATTTCTAAAATGTACCAAATATATCACCACCGTTCTATTCGTTCAATACTAAATCACCTTTTAATTCACATGAATTTGAACAACCTTTTGATTCCTCCTCATCATAATAATGCTGCACAATTACTTGCGGCTCAAGTAAGAAACGGTAGAATTCGAATATTAACGGGAATGGATTTATTGAAACAAAACATAAAATACGAAGCAAATCGATTACATGTGTATGGTCGATATATAATTGATCTAGCAACAAATCGTATATGGCATCATCATTTATCAACTTTTCAAAGACAACAATTTATAACTTTAGCAAATAGCTTAAACGGTATAAACCGAAGACGAGCATCGCAACTTCGCATGACAAATAACGTTGACACTCTTAACAGAATCTCTCAGATAACTCTACCGCAAGCGATAACTAGCACATTTGAAAACAACTTTTTCAACGGAATTAATTTTCCCTAAATCCCAGCTCCCCGAAGGTATCATCTTTATGAAAATCTGTTAAAATTCACAACGAAAATTTATTGACTTTATTTTATAGACGACGGATTAATCTTACATGAGGATAGAAATAAACATACAATTAAATCTTTGACAAGAATATTTCTCAAAGAAAATAAAAAGATAAATGCTCTATTCAATTTATTTATTTATTATTTTTTTTTGGATAAAATCGATGGGGATAAAAGACAAGTACTACGAATACTTTTTTGCTTTACCCATTAGCTCCGTCATTAACGATCTGGAGATGTGAGATGTGACGGCACTTTCCGATCCCGTTTATAAGAGCTTTTTCCTTTGCATACCACAGTGTAGTAAACCCAGTACTAGAACAGATCCGACTGCAATACCTTTAATTTCACTTTGAACTCTCGTAACTATCAGGAAAACTACTATAATTATGGCTTGTTGTCACTAAAGACTTGTCCGAGATTGTGACTGTATCCAATTGAATAATAACATCACTGTTATTTTTGTGATCAGTCCGAACTTTCAACGCAACAAGGTTGTTTCGTATCTCCTTAAATTTTGTCGAAGAACTCTATCCGTCAACATATACGTCATGTCAATAAAGTTCATTCCGTCATTAGAGTTTCTTTGTGTTCTCTAGACATAAATTTAAGATGAAATAATAGTGCGGAAATAAAAGGGAGCTATAGATAAATAATGTTTCGTCTATTCTTATTTTATTTTTAATTTCTTGTATGACAAGATGTAATTTTTCGAACTTTCTGATTGGCCAAAAACTAGTAATTAGATATTTTAAATAAAAATATTATTTGTTATTAATTTTCATATTTACACCAAAAATAAAAAACTGCAGCATATTGCGGCAAATTCTGATTTAATTGATTATTTATAATTTGAGTTTATTGTTAATATATTGCCGAAGATTGCAGAATGACTAAATTTTAAAATTTCTTACAACAAGAAATAAAATGTCCATATTATATTTTTATAAATTTTGTGATGGAAAAAATTATGAACTTTTTAACTGTAAAGTGTCAACATCTGAATTTAAACCTTCAATTATTTCAAGATTTTTGATTAAACCGCTATTAAAAATAATACAATTGAGACTAGCATATTCAATTTGGTTAATTATATTTATTTTAGCATCAGATAGCTTATTAAATTAATTTTTATAATCCTTTTTATTCAACAATTATAAAGAGGCATAAGCAAAATTTGGTCATGTGATATAAATTTGGGTGTGATTATTGAGATAATGATCATTATAATTTTAAATTTATAAAGTGTTAAGTCTTCCAAGTAAATTCTTTTTATATTCTCTTTAAAGAGCTGGCAAATTTAAAACACATCTTTTTAAAACTTTTCCTTACAGAACAGAAAATTTAAAACAACTTGATTTTTTAGAGAGTTAACAAATTCCTAGGTATTATATCCTCCTTAAAATGTATTTAGTGTTTATTCTATTACTCTGATTTCATCCTGAAAATTTATCCATATAAAATATATTTCCAAGAATTCTTGTAAGTTATAAAATTTTATTATTAGAATAGGACCCAAACAATATATATAGAGGTTAGATAAATATTATAAAGTTTATTAAGATCATTAAGCAAATTATTTTTAATTCTACTAAGCAACCACTTATTATGATTTTAAAAGTTTTTATATTATAATTGAAGTGCTCTATTCTGAATTTTATATTATTGTGAATTATATGAATAACATTAAATTTATATAGTTATATAATTTTATAAACTGAATTTTTCTAATAAAATTTACTACTATGTATAATGAATCAGTGATATATTATAGAATATAATAAAATAATACTTGATTTAATAAATTTTTTTAATAAATATTTATTTAAAATTCTAAAAGAAAAAAGATAAAAAGAAGTCTTTTAAATAAAAAGAATTAGAACTTTTTTAATATATTTAAAAAAAGAAATTTGTTTATAAAATCTAAGATTTAAAAATAAGGAATTTATTTAAAATATAATATATCAGAAAGAATAATATGTATTATTTTAAAAGAAAAAGAAAGTAATAAGAATAAAATCAGATTCTTATAAAGTTTTACTTAAAAAATAAATTAAAGTAAATTTTTACAAATTAAATAGGTTTTAATCTTTTGAATTAAAAAAGCAATAAAAATAATATCTATAAAAAGTATAATTTTGTAGTATTATAAGATAAACAAAATTAAAAACATTGATAGTAAGTTTAAAAATATTATAAATTTGAATATTATCTAAACATAGAGAATCTGCAAATGTTACTTTAAATACATTAGATGATATATATAAAATCTATAAAGTATTATTATAAACTATTCACTAAATAATATTTTTAATACAAATGAAATTAGATTTTATTGAAAAATAAAACCAAATTGTATATCATTAATTAGATCAGATAAATATATTTGATTTTATAATTATTATAAATATTTATAATAGAATATTATAGCTATATCTATAAATATATATATATCTTCCTCTCATATCATATAATTTATTTAATAATAAATTAGATTATCATCAATTATTTGATCAATAAATTAGACTATCATTTATTATTTTAAATTTTCGCTTTTATTTTTTTTAAAAAAAACATTACAAACATTTTTTTTTATTTCTTTTAGCTGAATATAATTAATAAATAATTTTCATAATTTAAATGTGATTTACAAACACATTAGATAAAAATGAATTTTTAAATGAAAAAATAAATCTAAAAAAAGTAAAATTAAAGAAAGCAAACTTAAAGAAAATGTATCTAAAGATGGTTTATTGAAAGAAATTTATGAAGAACAAATATTTATAACATTCAAGCTTCTTAAATAATATTTAAAATGATATGCTTTTTAATTAAGATTTAAAATAAGAATAGTAAGATTAGAAAAAAAAAGGTGATATATAGAGAATCTATTTATATTAAATATGGATTTAAAGTAAATACATCTTATTAAAAGTGTTAAATCTGATATTTATTAATAAGTTTATTAATGAGTATAATCATTTATTATAAGTATTACTCTTCTTTAAGAATTTTCTCTAGTATCATAAAAAATACCATATAATATAATGAATAATATACAATTTTATATACAATGTATTATTTAGGTATTATTGTTTTAAAGTGAATATTATAAAAAGATATTTAGATCAAGATATTTATCATTAAGACCTTTATAATATAATATGCAAATTTAAAGCTAATATGCAAACTAAGAATGATACCTTAATACTATTTATTTAGTTGAATTACATACAGAAAATCTTAAATAGTATTTTAAATTAGATTTTAAAGGTATTGACAATAAACTAACTAAAATCTTTTAGATATTAATAAAGTAAAATAAATGTGATATCAATATTATAAATAATAATACTTGCAAAATTAATAAGTAACTAATAATTAATTATATTTATCATAATTGATTATGATCAATGAAGTTAAATAGTAGCAACTGTGATTATTTATGATAAAACTATATCAATATATGAATGGATATTAGAATAAATAAAAAATGTTACAGGAGTTCTTCAACCAGTGGTACTCTTTACCAATACATAAAGGTCTTTTTAAAATTATTAAAGAAATGTAAAAAGAATAAAAATAAGTTTAACTCAACATAGAATCAATTTTGCAAGAAGCATTACAACCTTAATAAAAAAAACAAGATTGTGAGTATAAAAATTGAATTCAAAAAGTATATAATAATCGTAAAAATAGATCACTTATGGAGTTTTTATAAGAAATTGCTCACAATCTTTCATTTTAGGCAGTTTGTAATAAAATCTAGTCATTTACATATTTTATCATTGTTACATATTAATTTAGTTTATATGTCTATAGGCAATTAATAAATAAAAATATTTCTAAAGAATTAAATTTATTGAAAAATATAAATTATAGCATTTGTAATTTTTTAACTTCAAAATATTATTTTTTGTTAGTGAAATGATCATTAGTAAAATGTTTATTAGTGAAATGAATATGGTAATGAAATAAACATGTCAATGAAATAATTGTCAGTGAAATGTTTGTTACTGAAATGAACCTGTCAGTGAAATATTTATCAGTGAAATAATTATCAATGAAAAGTTTATCAGTGAAATGAATGTGTCCTAGCAAAATTATTTGTATATAAATTTAATTAATTCTTATTTAAAAGATAACATCAATAATATATTATAAATACTTTTAAAATTAAAGATATATTCATATTCTGATTAAATGATTAGATTGAAATTTACCATAAAATGACATTTACTTTTATGACAGTTATCATATTAGGTATGATAAGTTTTTTTTATTTCAAAAGAAAGAACTTACTTAGTTAAAACTTTTTAATCTAGATAAATAAAATGTATTAAGATCATTAATATTAATCTTAATTCATAGAGTACATCAATTTCACAAAAATCATAAACTAATAATATATGTATATAAAAGATTCTTTTGTTATTATGATTTTAAGTATTACTATTGAGAACTAACTCATTATTATCATACTTTTATTATTTTTCAATAATCTGTTTTGCTTTGAAGTAGTATAGTCTATGTATTTTCTTTGATAAAACATTTAAAATTGATTTATTTATAAAGATTATTTACTATATCTGTATTAAAGATGGCGTTGCAACTAGTTGCAACTATATGATGCTTATTTGTTACTGGTTGCAACTAGTTGCAACTCAATTTTTATTAATGTTACAACTAGTTGTAACACTGTGATGCTTATTTATCACCAGTTACAATCAGTTGCAATGATCTTTAGTCTGCATTAATTTTTGTTAAAATATGAAAATGAAAAGTTATTTAATTTCTAATTATTTGAAAACAATATGTACATTAATTAATACCTGCATTTCATAAAAAAAATTACATCTTTTAATTAAAATTTATTATTAAAAGGAATAAATATTTTTGATTTAATAAGAAACTAAATTAAAATTAATAATAAAAATATTTAAGGAATTGTTTATTTTATAAAAATGGTATAAAAATATAAAAAATAAATAATTATAAAAAATCTAAAGTTAATTCAAAATTATTAACAACCATTACATTACTGAAAGTTAAAATAACATCTCATTTCTTATATGTAAACAATTTAATTTTATATCATACTAAATAAACAGTTTATTCACTTTTATATTATGTATATTATATAAAAATCCAATGATTTTGAGCTAAAATTTGATTAATGTAATTTATATTCAATTACATTTCTTTAGTCAATATCAGCATTTCTATAAATTTTTAATTCTTATTATTACAGCTTTATCAATCCAGTATTTTGAGAAAAATATTAAATAAAAATTTATAAAATAATAATTTTACATTGTATAAAAAAAAAGACTTTATATAAAAAATTTCTTAAAAAATTGTTTTGTGAAAAATTTTTTTATCAGTTTACAAATTTGTATTCATAGTTTAAAAGTTGTTGATCATCAATTAGATTTATCTTTATACAGTATATCTATACAACCAGAAAATTCAATTAGTATTGTAATAATATTCATCTAGAATCTATTTATTTATTATTATTTTTGTAGAATATATAATATTTGTAACTTTTATTTTAAGTTTGATTAGTTTTCTTTTTTAGGTTACTTTATCACCGCAATGAAGGTTAGTTTATTAATGAATAATTTTTTTTTTAGTTTTTTTTATATTCTTTTTTAATTTTTTTAATTTTAGGTTAGATCTCTTAAGCTAAGTATTAGATAAAACTTTCAAATAAAATTGTTTAGTTTATCACTGTAGAAAAGATAAGCTAAGATTGATATTTATTTTATTTGACTTATTTAGATTCATGATCATGATCGGCCAGAGGTTATTCTTAATATTTAAAAGTATTTTATTTAATTTTTAATTTGATTTTTAATACCTACAATTATTTTTAATAAATTTTGATTTTTAATTTTGACTTTTTTTTAATTTTGATTTTTTGATTTTGTTATTTTTTATATATTTTTTTTTATATTAATTTTTTTTTATTATTTTCTTTTTTAACTTTTTATATTATATTATTTTTATTTTTAGGTTTAATTAGATTCTTCTTTTAGATTAAAACTAGACAGAACTTTCAAATGAAAATAAAGGTTAGCTGACTAATTTTTTTGATTTATTTGTTTTTTTTCTTTTTATTATTTTAATAATTAGATCTGATTACTAATTTTATTTATTTTATCTATTTAATAATATTTTTTTTTAAACAGTTTAGTTTAGATAAAATTAGATTGGCAAATACAATTAAAATTATTGTTTTTTCTTTTTTAATTATTATTCTCACTATTAATTTTATTTTTTAGGCTAGATCAGTTTATTTCTTTAGCTGAAATTATCAATTTTTGTTACTGTAACATAAATTTTTTGATATTTTTATTAGTACTTTAAATATTAGCATTAGTAATCATGATAATAACTAATTTTTTTTTTAATTTTTTTACATTACATAATAAAAATTACAAAAAAACTTTCTGTTTCAATTTTTTTTTAAAAAAAAATCATATATAAACAACTGTTATTTCTATCAATATTAAATTGAAATCAATATTGATATTAATATTGATATTGAAATCAATATTGATATTAATATTGATATTGATATCAATATAAATAAAAATAACCTTCATAATTACTGTATGAAGCTAATCAAATTTATTACTATTCCTTTCTTTTGGAAATAGCAATAGCTTTCACTATATAAAGTAACATCATTTAATACTAACATCTATATAGCATAAACTGTATATAGTATTAAATAAGGAATTAATATTAAAATGGTATATTTTATTAATTAATTTATATAATATTAACTAAATTTATAATTATGATTAGCCAAAGGCTAACTTTATTATTTGAAAGATACATATATTTTATTTAATTTGTTAATATATATATTATATATAGGTTAAAACAGTTCAGTTTATCATTATGACAAGCTAAGCAAATTAAAATTTTTTTTTTATTTTGCTAGCAATTTTATCTAAGTGATGTTTTTGCATTACTATTGTGATGAAAAAACATAAAGTTTTAATATATTTAAGATAAATAAATAAGATTAAGGTTAATTATTTATAAAAATATTTTTTTTTTAATTTTTTTTAATTTTTTAAATTTAATTTATTTTTATTATTTTTATTATTTTTATTTGTTTTATTTTATTAGATTATTATATTTTTATTTTTTATTTTTTATTTTTTTTATATTTCTTTTTATTTTTTATTTTTTTTATTTTCCTTCTGCTTTTTATTTTTTTATATTTTTTTTTATATTTCATCTTTTAGTTCCAATTCTTTTTATATATATATATATTTCTTAATATTTTATTTGTTTTAATATTTTTTACTTTTTATTTATTTTTATTTTTGTTTTTATTTTCTTTAACTTTTTTATTTGTTTAGTTCCATTTTTTTCAGTTTATCAATACACTGAAGGTAAGTTGCCTAATTTAATTAAATAATTTTTTTTTATTTTTAAATTTTTTTTATTCTTATATATTTTAGATTAGGTTAATATTATCATTAACATTTCTTAGGCTACAAATTGAATGAAACCTTTGAATATAACTGTCTGATTCATTATTATGGTAAAGATAAACTGACTAATTTTTTTTGATTTATTACTTTTTTTCTTTTTCTTATTTTGATATGATATTTAGTTTTGATTATTAATTTTATTTTTTTTATTTTATCTTATTTATTTATTTTAATTTTTTTTAGGCAGTTTATATTAGATTATTAATGATTTTTTTGGCTAAAATTATTAGATAAAACAGGAAATTTTATTACTACAGCATAATTTTTTAATAAATTCTTTGATTTTATCATTATTTTAATTATTAGTAATTATAATTATTAATTTTTTATTTAATTTTATTTTTTTTTACATAATAAAATTACAAAAAACTTTCTTTCTAATTTTTAAAATCATATATAAACAACTATTGTATCTATCAATATTAATATTAAAATTAATATTAATATTGATATTAATTTTATATAATAAAAAAATCTGTGTAATAGTAATACTTAGATTATATGTATAAATAATCTGATTACATTATATAACATTATATAAATATCCAAAAATAGAAATTTTTCTCTTAGCAAATTTTAAGCTTATATCTCAAAATTGGTTACATAAATTTTCTTTTTAGATAATTGTATAATATTACATAATTTACTCTATTATAAAGCAATTAATTAATAGTTAATATTAACATAATAAAAAATGACTTCTATAGTTCCTGTATAAAGCTTTTTAAATTTATACCTATTTCTTCCTTTTTGAGAATAGCCATAGCTTCTATTATATAAAGTTGAATTATCTCATACCATATCTATATAACATAAACTATATATAGTATTAATATTTAATTAGTTACAAAATATAATAATGTTTTGAAAAAAGAAATATTAATAATAATATAAAATAATATAAATAATAAGAAAAAAAATATAATATATTTAATGCTTTATAAATGGATATATAATTGATAATAATAATAATATATAATATATAACTAATAATAATAATATATAATATATAATATATAATTAATAATAATAATATATAATATATTATTTATAAAGATAATAACATATGATATATAATTAGTGATAATAATCACATAATATATAATTAATAGTGACAACAACTATGATATATAATTTTAATAAAATAATAAAATAATCAAATAGAAAGTTTATAATTTAAGAAAAATTGAATGAAATATAAAAAGAAAATGTAATGTAATTAAGAATGCTTGTCTAAACTTATTTTAGATTTAACAAAATATCTAAACTATAGTTTTACTAATTTTTTACTAAAGAATTGATATAGTTTCACATTTTTATAAGCTTTGATATAGTTTTACTTTTTAGAATTTTACAAAATTTTAATATAATTTCATTAAATTTTACTTTTTTTCATTTAGATGACTTGCAAAATATCTAGATTTCATTTAATAACCTTTAATAGGATAGAAAAAAAAAATCAATGAAATAAAGGAATAATTAGAATAAATAACAAAAATATAGAATAAAAATAAATAATAAATGAAAAAGATTAATTATAAAAATAAAAGAAAATATGATTATTAAGAATATTAACTAAAATTATGAAGAATAATTCTCAGATAAATAAAAATTAATTTGTAAAACAATTTTTTTAATGATGAGTATTAGAAATATATTAAGTAAATATAGTTTTTATTAATGATATTGAACTCATAAAATATCATACATTTGTAAAATTCAGATTTTGATAATTACAATATATAAAATGGTTAAAAAGATAACCTAATAATTGAATAAAAAAATAACTGAAATATCAGATAAAAAGATTCTTTTTAAAGGCTTTAATAAATATAAATCTATAAAGGATATACTTAAAATAAAATAAAAAATAATTTTTGTACATACTGTATATAAATTAAAATTTATTGCTTATACATTATTTATTCATAATTGCAAAATAATTTAGTTTTATTATTAACTGCAAAATATTTTTTTATAAAATAAACGAAAATTTACATTTATACAAATATTTATTTTGTTTTAAATAGTAATTTTATAACAAAAAATATTTATTTTAAATATTAGAAAAGAAATTAAATATCAATAGAAGAGAAATTAAGTAATAGTGAGAAAGAAGAAAAAATTAAAAGAAAAAGATATAAATTAATAATGAATTAAGTATTATAAATTATAATTACTTAATATTTTATTTATTATATAATATTAATTAATAAAATTTAAAAAAAAATTTAGATAAAATAAATAAAATTGATATTTATATGAATAAAGTAATATAAATGAAGTAGAATATTTATTTACAAAAGGCTACCAAAGTTTTTAAACACTATTTTTTAGGTGTAATTTCATATTATTAACATTATATGATTTATGATTTTATAATATTTCAAACTTTATTTATATGAATCAAACCTAATAAATACATGTTTAATTTATTTATTTTAATTTTGAATTAAAATAAACTTTAATTTCAAAATATCTAAAAAAGTGTTTAAAGAATTAACTGTAGAATAATATAATATTATATTTTTTTTGCTATTAATATAGTAATAGTTACTAGACTATTACTATATTAGTTAGATATAAAAAGACTAGTCAAGATATTTTAATTTATACTATTGGTTATACACTTCGTGTAGTTGAATTAAATAGTTCTGTTTAATTATAGATCAGAGTAGATCAATCAAAAGTATAGCCAATCAGAGCATTGTTATAATTAAGCATATATTTGATTAATCAAATTGATGTTATTAAATATGATTGGCTTTATTTTACAATATGAAATGATAATTTATTATAATATACTATAGTTACAAATTTTTTAGGTGATAAAGAAAAAGATGAAAATTTGAGTGAGAAAGAAGATAACTCAATTTTATAATTAATTTTAATATTAAAATTAAATACACAATATTTAA
This sequence comes from Funneliformis mosseae, assembly GCA_910592005.1. NCBI lineage: Eukaryota > Fungi > Glomeromycota > Glomeromycetes > Glomerales > Glomeraceae > Funneliformis > Funneliformis mosseae. The sequence goes on along the minus strand of CAJVPP010001499.1, from coordinate 3,734 downwards.
AGTTACATATATATTGTTTAGCAAAATTTAAATATTGGTAATAAGAAATTCTTTCTTTATATAATTCTAATTGATTTTAAAACTCTTGAGAATGTTTTTTTATAATTTTTAATAATTAGCTAATCTATTACATTTCTATTCTATATTTTTATCATAAGAAATAAAGCTGCAAGTTTGTATTAAGCTTTAATTAGCTATATTTCTTTATAGACTTAGATCTATTAGAAGTTTATTTGGAATTTATTCACATATTGGAATAGAAGAAGAAACAGTAATTCTTTATACTAAATGAATTATTTAAGTAACTATGATATAAAAAAATCTTTTATTAAATAATCTATTTTAAGAGAGCGAAAAAAATTCATAAAAGATTTGAAAATTTAGGAGAATTAAAAAATATAATTAGTGTAGTAGATGGAATACATATAATTATAAAAATGTATTAAACAAAAATAAAGCTTATTTTACTAGAAAAAAGTAATATGTTATTCATTATCAAGATATTATAAATGATAAGAGAATTTTTATTAATTTTGATGTAGGTTTATCTAGTTCTATATATAATACTAGAGTTTTAGAAATTTTTCTTTTACAAAAATTATTCTAATCTAATTTGAGAAAATGATTATCTTTTGAAAGATTCAGTTTATTCTATTTCACCTTTTTTAATTCCACTTTTTAAAAATCTAAATTCTTAAAATAAAAAGATTTTTATCAATTTTATTTATCTTATTAAGTTGTAATAGAAAATGCTTTTAGAAGATTAAAAGCAAAATTTAGAATATTAAGAAATTTTAATATTAAAATAGTTAAAATAGGAATTTTATTTACATATTGCATAATAATTTTACATAATTTCTTGAAAATTGATAAGAATATTTAAGATATTGATAATATAAATAGTGATATTAAAAATGATGATGATATTTTAATTTATACAAAGACAATGATGAAAGCATTATAAAATATATATTTTTTTCTTATTTTTATATACATTTTTCTACTTTTTTATATTAAGTTTAAGATTTTACTTAAGGAAATAACATATACATTATATTGAAATTTTATAAAAATCATATATTTTAAAACTTAATATTTTTATGAAATTTTATATTAAATTTTTTATTAGATGTATTTTTACAATTTATATTTATTAATTATTCTATTCTCTTTTTTTTATTTTTAAATATATATATAAATATTTTTGTTTATTTTTTACTATTTTTTCAAACTTTTATTTTAAATTAGTTTTTATTTTTTTATTTTTTTTTTGTTTTGAGAAATGGGATTCTAAATATTTTAAATTTACACATTTATTTTGAGTAATAAGATTCAGTTTATATTAAATATTAACTGAAGACTCAAATTTTTTTTTAAGCTATTAAGGTACTAATGTTCTTGTTATATAGCTTAGATATTATTTATAATAATAATAATAAACAAGTATCAATTTTATAAATTACAACTAATTCTTTAATTTTTTGTTTTAGTATAATTAATCATAAAAAAATATTAATTTGTTAAAAAAACATTTATTGCAATTTAAAATTACATAATATGTATAATCATGTAATATATAAATTTATATATTATGTGATATAAGTATCTATATTATGTATCTATTTAAAAACTTCTTTTGAGAAATATTATATATTTAAATTATTGATTTATTTAGCATTTTATTTTAATATTAAAAATTTGCCTAATAGTCTATTTTATTTAAGTATTTAAATATAAACTAATTTTTTACTAAAATTTTTAATATTAAGATATAATATTAAATCAGATAATTTTTTATATATTTAATATTTACTTGAAATAAAATTATATTCTAATACTAAAAAATAAATCTAGCTTAAAAATTAAAATTAGATAAAATTATTTTTATATTTTATAGAATTTTAATATCAAAATGTATTTTTATATTAGATAAGTAAAAAATTATCAGTATTTAATACTAAAAATAATATTACATCTTAATATTAATTCACTTTTTTGTATAATACTAAAAAATATTTTTTTATTAAAATTAAATATATAATTTAATAATAATTTATATTTTATAATAAAAAAATTAAAAATCATTATCATTATACTTGTAAAATTATTTTTATTATATATAATTTACTTAATGAATAAAAAAATAATATCAATTATATTATAAAAAAATCATTACAATAATGAAAAAAAAGACAATATTTCTATAAATTTGAAAGTAATTTTTTTAATTTTAAAAAATTTTTTAGTATTTAGATACATATTTTATTTAAAGTTTTTAAAGATTTCGTAAATTTATTAAATATATTTATAATTACTTTTTATATCTGTAATTTTTTCTTTTTAAATTTGAATATTATATAAAGAAATACTTAATTATGTCTTATTTTTAAGAATTTTAATAAAAAGATTTCATTTGTATCATTTATAATTCAATATGTTTATTTATTTTTTTTAAAAATAAACTATTGAAAAACTATTATTATTATAATAAAACTTATAATAAAAAAACCTTAAGAATAAAAATTTTAAACTTAATCTAATCTAATCCTATTAAATAAATTTATAGATTAATTCTATATAAAATAAGTAAAAGAATTAAGATTTATTTTAACTTAGATTAAGAACTTAGATCTATTTAAGTTTATTCTTAAAATTAGTATATCTTTAAAACTTGATAAATCAATTTTTAAAAAAAATAAAAATTTAAAATTACTTAAAAAAATTCTGATTTAAAGTTTATTAATATTATTTAATCAATATTTATTTTGAAATGAATTTTCATTAAATCTAAAAATTATAATTAAATAATAAAAAAGCTATAAATGACAATTGTTTTTTAATAATTATGAAGTTTTTTTATATAATATTCTTTTTTTGATTTAAAAAGATTTTAATTTTTTTTAATATTATAACATAAATTAATAATGTTAAAAAAACATTTATATTTGTAAAAATTTGTATTATCTATAGAGAGAGAAAAGGTATTAATAATATTTTTAATAAATAATTAATTAATGAAAAATATTTATCTTTCTGTAACAAAAAATTTTAAATATTGAATCATTTGAAAGTGAATCTATAATGGAAGAATATTAATCATTTTTTATTATCAAAATAATCTGTTTGATAAGATATTAAAAGAATCAAAAAAATGATCTTGAGAATTTAAAAATAAGAAAAAATAGTCAGAAAGAATCAAGTTGATAAAACTGATTACAAATATGAAAATAGTTGAATTAAATTAAAAAGTATAAGGATATACTGATTATAAAAATATAAAATAATTAAAATTCAAATCATACTGAATAGTATTTTGAATGCTTTATTAATTTTACATAATGTAAATAACAATGAGATGAAGTAGAGTAGTTTGATAATGAAAAGACAGAATGTGAATTTTGTATAATTTTTGATAATTTGAATTATCTGTCTGTCAATGAATATTAATGACAAATAAATAAAAAATTGTATATAATTAAAGCATTATCTTATTTTATATTAAAATATTCAATTTTTTGCAGTTCAATATTACGATTGCAATAAGTTTTTTTTCAGATATTGCTCTTTGAAATTTCTACTCAATGTTATATTGAAAAAAAAATATAAATATAAAATATTATAATTATATCTATCCAAACTAAAGCTCTGAACGGTTCGGATTAATCTGAAAATTTTCGGTTCGGATTAACTTCGGTTCAGTTTCAGATTGCAAAAAATTCAATCCGAAAATTTTC
>CAJVPP010001498.1:0-19591 GCA_910592005.1 Funneliformis mosseae | reverse complement strand
TTTGCTATATATGTTAAAGTTTGTTTTTCAGTTAGTAAAGTTTGTTGTATAACAATATTTTAAATTGATACTGAATTATTTTGTTTAATTGGAATCAATATACAATTTAGCTATAAATAGTTTTAAAATTCACCTAAATTTAACCATCAGATTTTTAGTTGATTTGAACTATATTGATTATAATAACTAATATAATATTAATATATATTTGGCTTTCAGATTCAGTTGTAAATATTAAAGTAATTTTTACATTTAAAAAATATTTTAAATAATAGAAAATACCAATTATTTAAATTATTTAAAAATTTATCTTTATATTAAATTTTATTTTATTTAATAGTAAACATTAATAGAATATAATAGATTGGTTTTATAAATAAAGTTTTTACAATTTTAGTGTATTAATAAATCCTTTAAATTAATTTAATAATTTTGGATAATTTATAAATGCATAATGTAGCATAATTTATTTTATTATATGCATAATTTGGTATTTTGCATAGCATAATTCTGGATATTATTTATTAACATTTTTAACCAATTAGAAGAAATGATCTTTTATCACGTGTGCAGATTATAAATAAACATTTTATATAAACCACTTACCTTTCCTTTTTTTTTACCAAAAAGGTGCGTAATGACTGGGATTATATTAATATGCTAAAACTTTCGATCACAGAGATATTAAACTCTTTGCTGCTAGAAGATGATACTTCTGATGCTGGAGGTGGCGGCGGGTCTTCAGAAAAATTCCATAACCCCGCTTCGATACGAGCAGCAGCTGCAATTCTTGCTTTTTTAGCCACAGCTTTATCAATATTCTCGGTTTGGTCTCACTTCAAACATTATAGAAAACCGGTACGTTCTTTTTAATCAATTAAGTATAAATATAATTTTATCAAAAAATTTTATAAGTTCTCAATCTTTGGAGCTTTAGGTGAAGTGGGCGAAAAACGATTACCTATTTTGAACTTTTTCTTTTACTTACTTTACTTCTTAATATTTTAATAGTCCCTACAAAGATATGTAGTGAGAATAATTATAATGTAGGTTATTAGGTTCGTTCTTCAATATGTTTTTCTATGTCATATATTTGTAAATTGATTTATAGTTCTTATGAAGGGTGCCGATTTACTCAATATCATCGTATATAAGTTTGGCATCAACTAATGCAGCACTATACGTTGACGGTATAAGAGATATATATGAGGTAATTAATAAAGTTATTTATAATTTCAAAAACAGAAATTCACTCAACTTTAATCTTAATTGATTTGTTCAGGCATTTGTAATATATTGTTTTTTCAACTTACTCGTGAATTACTTGGATGGGGAAAGATCGTTGTTGATCTTATTACATGGTCGCCCTCCAACGCCTCATCTTTTCCCAATCAATATATTCGTAAAGGATATGGATATTGGAGATCCTTACGCTTTTTTGTTTGTTAAGCGTGGGATTCTTCAATACGTTTATTTGAAACCGATCCTGACAGTCCTTACAATGATATTAAAGTGGGCTGACACTTACGAAGAAGGTCATATCGAATTTAAAAATGGATATATATGGATTAATTTGATATATAATGTTAGCTGCTCGTTATGTTTTTATTGTTTAGTTATTTTCTATGTTTGTACAAAGGATGACTTGATGCCATATCGGTAAGCTAATTAATATTTATGTTATATATTTAACTTACGTGTTATTTATTATTTGTCATCATCATCATCATCATCATTATTATGTATGTATTATAGACCTATGCCAAAATTTCTGTGCGTGAAAGCAGTTATTTTCTTTTCGTTTTGGCAAGGATTCACACTTTCAATACTGGTATCTTTAGGAATTATTCATGATAGTAGGTTATAATTTTTTTGGAAGTTTGGAATAAACAGCTATTCATTGTTAAATATCACATTTTTTTTTATATAATTTTTAGCTGACAATGGAACTGCTGAGAGTTTCTCGGTATCCATTCAGGATTTCTTAATAACAATTGAAATGTTGTTTGCATCTTTTGCACATTACTACGCATTTTCTTATAAAGATTATATTGATTCAAGCGTTCGATCAGGTCGTATGCCAATTAAATATGCATTCAAAGATTGTATGGGCTTTAGAGATGTAATTGAAGACACTTTACAAACAATTCGAGGTTCACGATTTACTTATCGAACTTTTGAACCTGCTGAAGGCATGGCTCATATTGGACCTAGCCGCACTGCAAGGATTATGGCCGGTCTAAGATTTACTGGTGGTGGTGCTGGAAAATATTGGCTTCCTGGACCTAATCAACGAACGACACTGTTATCAGAACAGAGCGATGATGATAAAAGGAGTCTAAATTTTCCTGATCCAGATACGGATGATGAGATTGAGGCAATGTATGATCATAGCAGGAAATTAGGAAAATATGGAGACTACAATTTCCCAGTAATATATTCGAATGACTATTCTAATCGACCAGTAAAACCAAAAAGAAAACGTACCATGTCTAAAAGGAAGCGAAAGGGAAAAGGTAGGGCTCAAGATATTTTTGATGCAGAAGATAAATCAGAGGAGGATGTTGAAAGTGGATTAGGTATAAAATCTGATAGAAAAGAACGACAATTAAGTGATCTTCCACCATTCAGAGAAGGATGTGTTGATCTCGTTAAAGAAGTTCCTGATGGACATGGAAAGCGGTATGAGAGTTATGCTAATAGGATAGGAACATCTCTTCCCGTATCGTCAACAAAACCTTTAATAACGCAACCATATGCATCTGCATCAATGAGAGATCCATTTATACAAATTCCAACTTCTTATAATACTACTCCAATACAAATTAAAGGAATTACTGCACATGAAGAATCTGGATCAGACGAAGATGAAAATGATGACCCTCTTCGTACAAATCGTGCAAATTTTAGCACGTCAATAAAGTCTTTGGAGAAGAATATTTGGAATGATGATATCTGGAAGTAATTATCCAAGCCCTTATTTACAAGGCCTGCTTTTTTGCAAAGTAATTCAATTGGTTCATAAATTTACCATTACGACAGAAACCTTTTTATTTTTATTTTTCCTATTAAATCATTTATATTTATAACAATTTTAAATAGGACAAGGACGATTTTTTTTTTTATTTGTAAATCAAACTTTCAAAGGAAAAAAAAACATAAGATGTCTTAAAATTAATTTCGACCACCCCTTTTTCTGTAATATTTTTTTATTTATTATATATTATAATTTTTTATTTTTTATCATTTCAACATAATGTAATATTTAACATTTTCTTTATTTGAACATAATAAATATAAATTAAAATTTATTTTGTCTCTATTTGAGTCATTTGTCAAGTTTTCGATCGATTACAAAAAAAATAAATAAATAAATAAATAAAACTAAAAATACAAATATAAAAAAGCTTTTCTAAAATTTTTTCTTCTGGTAAATTTTCTTTATATCAAAAAAAAAAAAAAAAAGATATTCACATCTATAAGTATCTACAGAAATAATATACAAAAATCAAGTGAAAAAAAATTTTCAAATTTTTTTTGGAATAACTTTTTTTAAAAAAAATCATACATTCCAGAAGAAAATTGCAAAACTAAAACGAAAAAAAAATTTATCGAATATTTTTTTTTTTTTTTTTTTTTTTATATAAAATTATAATGAATTTGTTTCTTTTTCAAAGAGCACTTTCAACGGAAGGATCATATGGATGTCTAACAAGCAAATCGTATAATTTATCAGGAATCTGCTGAACAAGTCGTACAGTCAAATTTATAACGGGTTTGGCATCTAACTCTGGCATAGTTCTCAAAAGTTTCATCGGACTAAAATAAGAACAGAACAACATAAATGATGTATAAAATATTAATCGAAATAAAACTTTACAAAAAATTAATAATAAATTATACCTTTTTGCTTCCAATAATTGTTCCCTCATCAAAATAAGCTGTGCAATAACGCATAAAATATTCAAATGAATTCCATAAGCAAGCAAGAAATCCCATAATTTTAATACTTGCTCGAGAGGTGGAGTACAGGCGCAAAGTGTAAGCACAGCTAATACATATCAAAAAAAAAAGATGATTAGTTCATCTAAAATACGTGTGTGAATTGAGAGAGAGATCGTCACTAACATGATAATGCATATATTTCCGCAGTAAGGTTCTTGGATTTCAAATGATTAAATAATTTAGGATCGAGAATTTGGAGACATTGATCCAAAAGCTATAATATATACATATATATATAAAAAAAAAAAAATTGGTTAACCTTCTATTTCTATAGTAAAAAGAGAATAAAGAAAATCTTACCTTTAATCCACAATGAACTCCTTGTAAAGTAGGAGTTACATATAAAGGGCAGCAAGTCTGAATAAATGTTGCAAAAGAGAAGAACGCATCGATTTCTGACATGGTAAATAAGAATGGCGCAGCAAGAACATTCATTCCTTGAACGTAGGTGATCTGTTGATTGCCATACGTTGAAAAGCACGCATTCTTCCATACAAGAGCATTTAAAACGCGAATCAACATGTCTTCATTAACTCTCTTTAAAAATTTCTCATCAGTGGCTAATGTCCTGAAAGTATCATTACGGATTTTATCATACACACAAGATTCCTTCTTTTTTATAAGGCCAACATATTCATTAGCAGATACGTGATAGACTCCAAGAAAGTGTTTCCATATCCTTGAACGAAGAGATGTGGGTCTTATTAGATTTTGAACCGAAGGATCCAATTTTGGTAGGTTCTACCCGAGAAAATTTACAAACATCATCAGTAAAATAATTGGTGTATTTAATGATGTTCCTTTACGCGCATATATAGCACATTGTCAGGCGCATTTATCTTTATTTTACATAATATAAAAAAAAAAAAAAAAAATAATACCTCATCGGGTAATCCATCATCAAGAATCATTCGTCTCAATTTAGCCAATGATGCCTTAACTTCTCTCTCAGTTCTATGTGTAGTACTCAATATTTCCTCAAAAGTATTTGTCTGTTTAATATTTTGTGAAGAAAAAGTTTTTCTTAATGGGGCAGAGTTTAAGGCGGGAGTTATTATATTATTTTTTGTCCAATTAATAGAACGTTGACGAAAGTTACTGTAATTTGAAGGTGGTGTTTTTGATGATGGTTTTATCATATATTTGTTTTCAGATGCTGTCACAAGAGGTTTACTGGGGGTATCTTTTAATAAAATGTTTTCTTCGGATTTAAAATTCAGAGTTGTAAATTTTGAAGTCGAACGGTTAAACATTTTTTGTTGTTGAACGGGAAGTTGCGTCGACGATAAGTTTGCAGTTTTTTCATGTAAGGCACCACCGTATGGTGATAAGCAATGTGTTGAGGAAAATAGAGCTGGAGCCATATTATGAATATATAATTTTTTTTTTTTTAATTGAATTCTAATAAAAAAAAAAAAAAAAGGTTTAAGACTTTTTTTTACTAATTTTTTTAATTTAGGTTTTTTTTTTTTTCTTTTATCTATCGGTTAAGGTTATCTAGTAGTATGGCTTTTTTTATTTATAAAGGGAAAGTGGTTCGTTCTACTTTGTCTTTATTCATAATAATAGGAAAAAAAAAAGAAATTTATTTTTAATTTTTTTTTTTATCGTTGTTTATAATTAATTGAAATCAATGGAAATGGATGTGGAACTGCATGAGTTTCTTAATTTCTATATATAGGTTGATGCGAGAAAAATTAAAAATATAACTTTCGAAAGGATTAAAAAGAAATTTTTTTGTTGGTTTATAGGATTCAAATTTTCGTGATGTACAAGAACAGGGGGTAAAAAATAATTTGAAAGAGAGAGTGAGAGACAAAAAATAAAGAAGATTTTCGGTAATTTTAAATCGGATAAAATGAAACAAATATTTAGAAGAATCTTGCTTATCAATGAGGAACGTGCGACAGACATTCCTCTTTGATTTTCTAAAACCTCACACCCCCTATTTGTAAATGTGTTGTGGTGGTATAATAGATAAAGATATATATTATTAAAAGGCGGGAAACTTTTTTTTTTCATCGCCCATTGTCCTCATTTAGTTCATTTAATTTCAATTTATTACAAGTTTTCTAACTCGTAAAATACTGGCGAAATAAAAAAAGATCAAATGATCAAAAAATAAAAATATTTTTTTTGTTGTAATAAATTGTTAAAAAATGATATCGCACCATAAATTTAATTTTGCTATAACTTGATAAGATTTACCTTAGTATCGGTTACCCTTCCAATTCTATGGTTTCAAAAACCGTCACCACATGAATATAATGCCGTAATTTCTTCTTCATTCCGGGAATTGCAAAAAATTAACCATTTAAAGTAAATCAATCTTACTCCTGGTTTTTTTTTTTTTTCATTTTAACCAAATGTGATAGGTTAAAGTTCTATACAATAATTCTATAATTAGAACGATTCGGACAAATTTTCGTTATTTATTTATTTGTGTTTGTATTTTAATAATTTTAATAAAAATTTGTAAATAATCAAATAGTTTAAAAATAATAATATATATTTTTATGGGTCTTTTATTATATTATTTTAACTACAAAATAATTGAAATTTGAAAAAAAAAAAAAAAAATATTTTTCTTTTTTTTTTTTTTTTAAAAAAAAAGACATTATATTATAAATATTTATCACCAACACAGTATCTATTAATCTAAGATTTTTACCTCTATAATTGTGAGAAAAAAACCAAACCCATTCGCCTCACTGTTAAAAAAATCTGATATAATTATAATAACATTGAAATTATTTAATATAAATAAGTCTATCTTCGAATTTTAAAACAAGTTTAAAACAAGAACTGAAACCAGTCAGCTGTCTTTGAAATACTACGTTTGGAAAAGATCGGATTTCCTAATTGAATAAATGCAGAGATTAATTAAGCAAAATTTGAAGAGAAACCAACGAATCCGAAAAAAAATTTTGTTTTACATTATTTTTTATACCTTGGCCGACCAGGACGACGTCCAGCGTTCGGTGGAACTCGATTAGACATGTGATTTCCGAGTTGTATAATATCTTTAGTGATAATTTCACTATTGTGTATCGAAGCAATAGGTTTAAACTGATTATTACTGTTTACTTTGTGCTGACTATGCTGACTAACTGTCGTAGCGTCTTCACTGCGGATAAAACGTGATTGCATCATCGTAAAATAGGTAATTTTATTGGCCGAGCTTTGTTTAGATTAAATCGTCTTTGTACGACAGAAAAGGAAAAGAGAAAAATACTTCTAACTCACGCTTCAGCATCCTGTTCGGTATAACCTGCAAAATATCTTTTCGTATTATGACTAACATGGTACATGCGCGTAGTCGGATCATAATATGGACCACGCTGTTTTCTTGCCCATATTAACAAACTATTCCTATAATAACGATAACGTTAACCCCGCAAAAGCCGAGTTTTACAAGAACGAGAAAAAAATTTTGAATTTTTCGATTATTAAGATAATTAGAATCATCTTATTTTGTAAGGTTTACATAATAGAAATTTAACCTTACCAGTCTTATTGTTATTATTTAACCAAAAAGGAGTACAACAAAAAGGGTCGAGAAAATAGAAGTCAGAAGACAATAATTATTAAATATTTTTTTTTTTAAAAAAAAAAAAAATGAATACCAGTTGTCGCTTGAATTGCTGCCTTCCTTTTAAGATCTTTCTTGGTTTCTGGTTTATATATATATATATATATATTAAGAATGTACCGGTTAGGAAAGAGATGAGCCACTCACCCTAACAAATAACACAGCCAAAAAAAAAAAAAAAAAAAAAAAAAATTACCTTGGGCAATAATTTTTGCTAAATTTAAACTCGTGTTTGTAGTTGAGCTGTTTGACTTTGACGTATTGTTAGTTTGCTTTGCTGATAATGTTTCCACATTTGTTATTGTATTGGTTATCATAATGGCGCGCTTTTTTTTTTTGTGTGAAAAAAAAAATGGATAATTATAAAGTTTTTTTTTTTTTTTTTTTTTTTTCGTTTAGCTCTAGTTTCTGGTTTGTTTACTTATGGAGTGAGAAGACAATCCGATATCGGAGATGATTACATCCATGCAGTATATTTTCTCCAAATAAAGTCTAATAGGTTACACCACGACGATCGACGGTGAAATTGAATCAACATAATTTCCATTAAATTCTACATATCGATTATTTTTCTTGTTAGGATTCCCCGAACATTAGAACTTGCATTAACTGCTCGTAGTAACGTGACGAATTCTCGTATCTTTTGCTTTCGCAAGTAAGCCAATTTTTTAAAGTAGAAATGTCTTCTACACAAGATACTAATTTAGGCCTTTCAGAATCTCAAGTGGGATTGTGTACTGAAGAAACCACTGAAAAAACTAACGACATCACTACTACGAAAGTTGATCAAGAGGTGGCAAACAATTCAAGTGAAGAGAAACCAAAGGATAAAGACGTTGAAACGTTATTAACTGAAGAAGAAAAAGAACAGCATGAAGAAATCGCTGATGAGCAACAAAATAACGTTGAAAGTGATCCAGCCTTAAAGGAATTGAATCAAGAGGAGTTGAACAAAGTAGATTCAACCAACTTAAATGTGAATGCGATAGAAACCGAGAAAGTTTCAGAAGAAAATGGAGATCAGGCTACATTATCAGGATGGAGTGCAGTTTGGGATGATAACGCGCAAGCATACTATTATTGGAACACCATCACCAATGAAACCACTTGGGAAACTCCAAGTAATATCAGTAATAATAACGATTTAACAGCCCAACCTAGTAATTCTGAATATGCTGAATACTCCGAACAAGATTATTATCAATATTACTCTCAATATGGTTATTATCCTGAAGCGTATTATTATGGTTATGATGGTTCTACCTTAACCGCTTCTTCAGGTATGGCAAACACTGCCGTGGCATCTACGGAACCGCCTATAAATCCTTTGGATACCCTTCTCGATAAGATTGACAAAGAAGTTAAATCTAAACTTGATAGAAAACCTTCAAAATCGAAATCATCACCTACTTCTGAATCTCCTTATAATTCTAATGATCAAGAACAAGCTCCTTCTTCTACAAATTTAGATAAATATGATCAATATCAATCGACGACAAATGATTCCGATTATCAGTCATTTTTAGCGGAACATGGAAGTGATGGCGCGGACTATAAATTTACCGCAAGATTCAATGCAAGAACCGGAAAGTTTCAACGTGATCCAACTTTAAATCCTGAAAAATTTTCTGCTGATGCAAAAGCAATTAGACAAATGTCTTATTTCTTTGATTATGATCAATTTGCTGAATCTAGAGGTTCTGCTGCTAATAAAAGACTTTCATCAGATGCTTCATTAGACGATTCTATAAGAAGCCACAAGAAATTGAATAAAAAAGATATTGAGATGTTTAAACAAAAAAAGAAAGAGAAAAAAGAGATGAAGAAAAAATCTTGGTTACTTAGTGACGATTAATTTGTAATAGTTTAGATTAGGTTTCCTTTTTTTAGTTTAATTTTCATTTTCATTTGATCGTTACTTTAGAATTTTTTATTTTTAAATAAATTTTTTGGTTTTTTTTTTTTTTTTAAAAAAAAAAAAACTTTATAATTAAAAATAAATAAATTGTCGAAAAATTGTGTATTATTATTGTTTAAATTGATTTTATTATTTGTATTGAATATATAAGATATTAAAGAAAAAGATTATCTAATCTTTTTTTATAAATGACCGCTCCACTCTTTTTTTTTTTTTTTTTTTTTTTGAAAATGTCTTTGTGTATATAATAATTGTATTGTTTGTTGCAAAGTTCTATAAATGTCTTTTTTTTTTTTCCTAACACTTGATCAAAAACAGCTTTATATATCAAATAGTTTTTTAATGATTAATATAATTTTTTTTTTTTTTTTTTTTTTAAAATAAAAAAAAAACATTACAAAAAAAAAAAAAAAAATAAAAGGATAATTATAAAAGTATATGCTAACTTATTCTAAAGTTGGATGTTAGAAATAATTTTTTTTTTTTTATCAAAACAATAATGCATCAAGACCACCTTCAGCTGCCTGTTCTTTAACGAACATTTCAAAATAGGAGTATATAATAGTGACGGCTAACAGTATACCAGTACCGGATCCAAGCGCACCTTTAAATGAAAAAATTTTATTATTACTTTTTTTTACACAAAAAAAAAAAAAAAAAACCGTGTACATAATATTTACCAAGCAAATCAGCAAGAACAGACAAAGCACCAATACAAGCACCACCAAAAGCTGCGGCTGTAGGAATAACTCGTTTCAATTCTTTGTACATTGACGCTTCACGATGTCCGGCCATAACCATATTCTGATCTTTAAGTTGTTTTGCAACATCACGTGGTGAAGATCCTGAAACTTCGATCCAAGTCTTTGAGAAGAGAGCACATGCGGTTAACATGAATAAAATATATAACGATGTGTGAATAGGATCTAAAAGAGCATCCGTGATACTATGTGGTGGTGACATAAAGTACGCGAGACCTCCGGACGCGTAATTTTGATTTGAACCTTCATGAGGAGTCCAAACACCGAGGAATCTGACAAGTAAATTATCCGGGAATCGATTATATAACATTTGAGAGATAAGGAAGACGTTGGAGGTGAGAGCGGATTGAAGCATGATAGGCATATTTGAAGTGTAAAAGAGTTTAATTGGATAAGTTCCAAATTGACCACGGTAACGACTTGATTTGACAGGAAGTTCAACACGGAAACCTTGAAGATAAATCACAATGGCGAAAACAACCACGGTAGCCAATAAATTCATGACATTTGGTAAATTTGTTCGATAAAATGCCTCTTTCAAAGCACGTGTTTTATCGTTACGGGTAAAGAGTAAATGGAACAATGCAATGATTGCACCTTCGAATTCAGGACCACGACCAGTATTAACAGTTGTAGGACTGAAAGCTTTCCAAACGATGGATTCACAAATATTTGTAGCGATAAAAAGTGAAATGCCAGAACCAAGACCATATCCCTTTTGCAAAAGTTCATCCAAAAGCATAGAGATAAGACCAGCAACGACAAGTTGGATAATAAGCAATAAGCAAACACCGGCTCCAATTTCGGAGGGATTACCGTACAACCCTGTCATTACGGACACTGTGGCCTGACCAAAGGCGAAGACCATGGCAAAAAGTTTTTGAGCACCACTGAATAATGCTCTATCTTCTTTCAAAGTAAAGTCAACCTCAATGAGGTTAGCCCCGGCCAAAAGTTGCATGATCATGCCCGAAGTTACAATGGGAGTAATACCGAGTTCCATCAATGTACCTCTGTTTGATGCGAGAATTACACGCAGCCAGTACAAAGGATCTGAGGAATCAGAGGACATTATACCATAAAGTGGAATTTGCGAACACACTAAAAAGATGATAAGTGTGACACCTGTCCATAATATTTTGTGACGAAAGGGAACCTATAAATATAATGAATGTGGTCAACGTTTTTCGCGCTTAAAAGTTCAATCCTTTCCAAATAAATTACAACCCAATTGATTGAATGGCTTCAACTATCAATACCTTTCGTTCTGGTGCTGTGACCTCCGGAAGTATGGCCATGAATGGCCTGATGAGATGTAAAAATCGGACTATTTTAAAGAAGTTGTACCTTTGTGAGTATTCATTTAACTACTAGTCGAAATAACAATAATAACGAACTCATGAAATCTATACATACAACCCATTGGAGAAAGTTAAACCAAAAAAAAGCCCGAGGATTAAGGTTGCGTTGATATTTTCTTTTCTTTTTTTTTTAGAAAAAAAGATTTAATCTTAATATTTATAAGAAAATGTATGAGAATATCTAAATTGAGGACCAATCGAACTTGTCCACGATTTGTTTATGCATGTTTCCTATATATAGAATAGTTATAAATTGATGTAATACATAATACTCATCAATTGATGATTTGTTCACAAGAATTAAGATAAGCCACCCGATTTCAATTTTTTTTTTTTTTTTTTTCACGAAAACGCAAAAGACACTTTTCCAAGATGCCAAAAACACAATCTGCTCAGATTCTTGCCAGTACTTCAAGTAGAGGGTACTCTGGAGGCTCAGGCAGTAATAGTGGAAACTTTTTTACCCGATTCCTTCGGGAGGAAATTTTTGCTCAAGACAAACGACAGGGAAATATTGATATTTTGGTTTCTATTGGAGTATTTGGAGCAGCCATTGCTTTTATACAAAATTATGCAGAGGAATTGTGCACCATCTAACCTTAGATCTTGGAAATTATGCTTATAATTGTATGCTTTGAAGAATTTTTATTTGATTTTTTTTTTGTTCTGAATTTTATTTAAAATTACCATCCATCTATATAGAAAGGGTTGAATCAAAGATGTCTTTTATATTCCATGAACAAGTTAAAGCAAAATTCATCATTGTAATTCAAAACTGATGAATCATAATTTTATTACATACAATCTGGAAATTCTGTAAATGTAAAATCTGATAATTACGGGGCAACACTTAATTAAATTAGATAATAATTTAAAAAAAAATATTGCGCGTAATAAAATTATATATTTTTTTTTTTGAATAAATTTTCACGGTGCTTGTGTTACTAATAAAATAAATGTAATTCTTACATCTAAAACTTAATACTTTAACGTATGGAATAATAGTTAAATACTATATTGGGGCATGAATGTATAATTCCCGTCGATTTTTCATCTCACAAATGTAAAATAAGGTTTCTTATGAATTAATTGCATTTTCGAGATGTTTTTTTTACCAAAATCGGTTAACGTTTAAAATCGGTCATTAAATCATGTAAGCATGGATAATCATCCCGTATATGTGACACATCAATTTCATAAATCATTTTAAATCATTAATGACGCGATGGTACAGTATAACAATTTCTTCTTTCCAGACAAGTACCATAGGCTGTTTACAATATTAAATTTGCGATACATATTTATCATCGATTGGATTGACTTTTTTGTTTTGAAAATATGAAAATTTATCTTGATTGTTTTATAATACAAGCATCTTAGTTTATTCAACGTTATAGTGAAGTAGGAAATACTAAAAGGCCGACATTGTTCTATAATTTAGAATTTTAGTATTACTAATTGTATATTAAAACAAAGAAAATTTCAACTTTACACGGGGAAAATACATTAACTTCCTTATATTTCATATCGTGTTCATACACCCTTGTATTAATAGAAATTAATGCCAGTGTTTGTTTGTTTAAATTATGGTGGAAGAGTTCCTCTACATCTACATCCCGGATTCGACGAAATATCTATCCATTAACAACAATTCTTTCTGTTATTATAATCGGTTGCTCAAGATCTTTGCTCGAGAATACATATATAATTATTGACTATATAAAGATTGCTTTTTGATAGCTATAGTAAGGAGAATGAATGAACTATTGTTATCTTCAACATTATCCAAAGTCCTGCATACACTGTTTTAAACACTGTTTTAATGCTAGTTAATCCTGATGATCCAATTTCCAAATATATTATGTATGCATTTGAAACAATTGATCAATGCACCAAATTTCCCTTTTTTTAATTGTTACCTTGTAAAGAAACATCGGCCGATAAAAAAACCAATCAGCAAAAACCGACTTACGAAAAAAACGTGAAAATAAAAATCTTTGATTAAAATCCTGCTTTGAAATTCGTCAATTTTGACATTATTTCCTTATTCGTTATCAATGACTTTTGATATATTTATATCTTTATTGACAATAACATAACATTTTTCTTTGTGTTAATGAACCTTCAACCGTAATCAATTAGACAATTATATTGAAATTTTTATTTTATTGAGGCATGAATATTAATGAATTGAAGATCGATATTTTCTTTCTACTCCGAAACGAATTTGTGATTTCCTTTTTTTTCAAATAATAACCAATCATTACGTGAATGAATGCTCAATTTGTTCATAATAACAATTTCGAATATCAATTGAATTTCCTTATCAGAGAACAAAACCACAAACGGTTATTTAAGTAAGTTGTTTTCTTTTTTTTTTTTAAAAAAAATAAAATTAAGCCTTTTACTACTACATATCATTAAAAAAAAAAAAAAAAAAAAAAGGAATAAACGCAACAAATACGTTACCAAACAATTCAATTTAATAAATCCAAATCATAATCATAATCAAAAAGCAAATCATGGCAAAATTGTCTTACACCTTCATCTTAATTTCTATGATGATTTTCGTCTTACAACCAACAATTGTTGACGCTGGTCATATGCCTCAACCAAGACATGTTGGTCCCATTATTCAAATGATTCGTCTCCGTCCCACACCCTGTCAAGTCACATGTAATTTCACTTGGTTTTCTTGTCTCGCCTCCGCTTTAATGATTACTGGTAAGTAATCTTAACTTGAATACTTTTATCGAACGTTCATTAAGTTAAAATCGGTTTACTTCTTTAGAAACCGCTGAAGACCCCTTTACTTTCGGTTGTATGATTGCCAAAAGTATTTGTATGGCAAGATGTTCTCCTCTCTAGAGAGTGACCCTTTCCACCATTTGATAATTTTTTTCTCGATCATATCAATATAATTTTGATAAATTTAATTAATGTTTAGCTTTCTTCTTTGACCATAAAATAATTTCATCCTTCTTGAATGATTACACAGGATTCTTTAATCATTGTATTTTTAAAATATTCATTATATCATACTTGGAAATTTTTTTTTTTTTAGAATTATATCATACAAATTAATTTATGAATAAGTTTGGAATTTTTTTTCATTTTAGCACAAAATATAAATAACATTCTTTGAATTAATGCGTCATACAATAATAATAAAAAAAACCAAAAAAAAATTTATTTTATACACATACGTTGACTTTGCCTGCTGAAAAAAAATGGCTATTTTTTTTTTGAGAATGACTTTATTAATAAACACATTTCTTAATAAAATTTATTATTCATTATCTTATTTAATAATATCCAGTTTGACATTATTTAACTTTTCAGATAATATATCTTTTTTGTCCTTAACTGCTATATTTTTGTTTGTTAGTTTAACGATATTTGTAGGAATCATTACTATATAGTTAAATCTTAAACAGAAAATTTCTGATAAACTCTCTATACATGTTACCAAAATTGTCAATGATCAAAATAATACATCAGAAATTAAAATACCTTCAGAAATCTTACCTTAGAAATTAATACTTAAATTACTAATAAACTTTCTGAATATAATTTTACTTTTACTGTAAAGCTTAGCAATCAATAATGAATTTAATAATATATTTAATGAACTTAATAGTAAATTTACTACAGAAATCAAAAAAAATTAATTTATGTGATGCTGATTATGCTTCTAAAGTGCAGAAAATTTTTTCAATGGTAATAATGTGACAACAGGAATTAATAGTTTCAAAGAAACCTGCTATAATGAATTTTGCAGAATTTCATTTGAAATCAATCTATAAAAGCTCTCCAAAATGAAATAATCCAATATTATGAATTAAGTATTCTATTAGCATATACGATAATTTATTCTAAGTTATCATTTTCTTTTTATGCTAAAATTGTATCAAAGCAAAAGTTGAATCATTAGTAAACAAGCAGGTATTTAAAACTTCAGGTCAAATTTGATCAGATGAGTACATTATCTGGTTCATTCAATCCATCTCTTGAAGAAAATAAAAACCATTATAAGCAAGTTTTTGACTTAAAAAAAAAGAGGGAAATTATAGATTATGCATTTAAAATTGTAAAACATGAAATTTTTCAACTTACTGGGAAAAGATTGAGAAGAATACTGTAGAAAACTTTTATTATGATAAAGAGAATTCAAAATTTAACGCAGTAATGTTAATTATTAGATGAGTAGTAATCAATAGTTTAAATAATAATGTGAAGTAGTAGAAAAGGAATTACCATTATATAGGTTAGGGCTCAGTAGATTTAATAAGCAGACATGTTCTTTTATATCTTTCATCTCTTAAAACATCCTGCTACTGTCTTATTTACTTTTATTTTTACTTAGCTAGTCGACCCTTTTTTATATAATACTTTACAAAAATATAATAAAGATTTTACTTTAAAATTTTTAAATATATATGCATTATTTATTCATAAAATTATTACATTTGCTTTTATATTCTACCATGCAAATTGCAAAGGTAATATATATAACTTTTTTGAAAATTACTTCTACTATGCAAATCTATATTTGACTTCATTAATTTTTAGCTTTACAAATTTCATTCAAAGGGTCATAGAGTGCATTTATTTACACGTATAAGAGTATGAAGTTAAGATAAATGTGTGTAGCTATTTTATATTTTTACTAATAAGGCTTTTACAGTGTATGTTCCTAATTTAAAAAATTCAATTTGACCATATAAGTATATACCCTCTAATTATATCAATTTTGATAAGATTGACTCAAAAAACTTATATTTTTTCCTACCTCTCGTTTCTATTGTTATTATATTTCAGTCATATGAATTTTTCTTAGCTTTAAACATTATGTTAACATATGTTAACATGGATATCAATAAAATTATAAATTGCTGTGATTAATAAAGTTTTGAATTTTTTTTTCACAATGAGTAAATCTACTTTTGAAAAACTTAATATTTTTAATATTATACCTTTATTTAAGACTAATATAGATACTAGACATAGTATTTTTTTTTAGCTATTTACTGCGAAAATAAATAAAGCTTATTATTATTAATATTCTTCACCTTAGATCTAAAAATACATTAGAAAAATAGCAAAGAAGATAATGACAAAAAGAAAAACACAATAGCAACGTCCTTATCTATTACTTTCTTGTCTACTATGTTCTCATCTTTTTCAGTCTCACTTTTACATCTTTACCTTCTATATCCTCTTCTTCAACTACTATACAGGTACGTTTAGTTTTTTTAATATATAATAAAATTGCTTATCCATATGATTTTTTTTTTTAAACTTTTTTAAAAGTTTTTTTTTGTAAAATTGCAATTTATTTTTCTCTTTTAAATGATTATAATATGACATAATCCTTTAGCTAGTGTGTATGTGTTGTATCTATTATCAAAAGATTTTTTTGTGAAGTCATGTAAAAAATTTTCTTTTTTATATAATCGTGATCCCTTTTTTTCTTCTTAAATAATCGTTAGCATATTAATATCTATTACACCTATTAATCATTATATCATTACAAATTAAAAAAAATGATCAAATTATATTTGAAATCTTATAATGATATTATATCATTATATTCAATATCCTAAAATCATCAATCTTCTTTAAAGCAAAGTGAAAGCTTTATCTTTAGTAATCCTAATGCATCTTTCCTATTTAAGTAATTTATGAATGTAAAAAAAGGTAAATTTTAGTTTTTTTTTCTGTTTTATATAAAAATTTTTTAAATATATTTATTCTTTATCTTAGATTTAGAAGCATATCGAAATAATGGTGAAGGTAAACAAGAAAACTCAGAAAATTTATGATAAATTTATTCTATTATTTTATTATACAAGTATGTGTCAGAATTTTATTTATTTATATAGATTATAGACATCTTAAATATTATCTTTTAATATTTTATATTAGAACTAAAAATATGCTAATTCACAAAATCAATGGCCAACTAGCACTGATTATAATAGAAATGAATAGAGTATATTATATAATTACAAATGTATGAGATACTCTATGTGTAAATATATACAATAAACCTAGAGAAATTAAAATTGAAAAAAATGATTCTAAAAAATCATTTAATTATGAGAAATTTCTAATTAAACATCTAAAACAGATTGCTTAGTGGATATTGATCTTAGAATCTAAACGAATTATGATATTATCAAATTAAACATATTATAAAAATTAATAATTTATCAGAAAAAAATCAAGGTAAAATTTAAATGTTTTTTTATATTCATTTGAATTCCTTTTAAAAATCTGTTTTATTTCAAATATAGTTATATTTTTTAATTATTCCTATAATTTATATTTTTTATTAAATTAAAGGTATTTTTCAGAGTTTTGATTACATTTTTAAATTGAGCAGAAGAAAGCAGATAGTCATATATTAGCAGGAGATAGATCATCACCTTTTGCCTCAGGATCAGAAAGCGAAAGTACTTCTAAGTTCAACAAATTTTATGTTTAGAAATTGCTTTGAGACAAACATTTGATCCTTTCTAGCAAAAATGAAATCCAAGATCCCAATCAGAATCTGCATAATCACATTATATATAAGACAGTAATAGATCCTTGTCAAAATTGCCAGAAATTCTAAATCAATTACTTGACTTATTGAGAACTAAGCATCATGAAATTCATAAAATTACAAGTGAAAATTCATTAATATATGTATGAGAATTAGAACTTATTAAATACTTATCTGAAAGATTCAAGTTTACAAATCCTCATTCAGTACTTATAGATGATTTTAGTTTTGTTTGTATTATAGTAGATGAATATAGTTGTGTATTTATATAGAATTAAATGGATCTGATTTAATAAGTGATATCAAAAACCTTTTCTTTTATTCTAATAATATACTTTATAATTATATGATTTGTGATAAATCTGAATTTGAAGATAAGAAAAAAAGAGAAGAGGTAGTACCAATAAAAGTAATCTACCTGAAAATGAATACTAAAGGTAAAGGAAAAAAAAAAAAAGAATAAATCAAAAAGAAAATAAGTAGTCATATTTAAACATATATATTTTAGCTTAGAATAAACAAATTTGTATAAAAATGAATTTCATATTTTATTATAATAAATTTAACACAATTGCTATAAACTAATAAAATCATTAAATTACTTATAATTGAGTATATTATTATATTAATCAAACATTCTGCTAGTTTTAATAGTACTTATGAAGAATATATTAAATATATTGGTTTGTATTACAAAAGGATGATGAAATTTTAACTGAGTAAAAAAATAGGATTTAAAACTATTTAATATATTTCAAAATAAAAAATACTATATATATAATAAAAAAAGATACTTGTCTCATTTTGTTGATAGGAAAAAATACTAAATGTGAAATAACTATCTTTATTTTTGTAATCAACTTATATATCTTAGAATAAAAAGCTTGTCAATAGGTAGAAGACATATATAAGAAATATTAAAAGATAAGTTTATAATTAAAAAATACAGATATATCAGTTTTAATAGACGTATTGAAATATATATTATCATTAGATCACAGCTTATACTAGAAATAACTTTAACAAAATAAATTTCAAAGATTATATAAAAATAAATCAGCTGATTTTTATTAGATAAATAAATGGAATTTTATTAATATGATTAGCAGATAAATCAATTTGATAAATTCTGATATAAAAATTATATATTATTATAATCAATAATAATTATATTAAAATAAATTCTATATCTTGGTAAAAAATAAAATATATAGTTATGCTTTGTGATTAGAAATATTACTAAAAGAATTAGATATATCAGATAGAAATATGTTTTTTTAAATATTCATAAATAGATAAATTGCGAACAATACCTAAGAAACATATTTATATTGTCAGCGTTGAAAATTTGCCCTAGAAAAATGATTTACAAAGCCATTAGATTTAATTTTATGTAGATCATAT
>CAJVPP010001497.1:0-19594 GCA_910592005.1 Funneliformis mosseae | reverse complement strand
ATGCGCCTTTGAAGGGTCCACTTTGGGACATCATTATTCCAAATGATTCCTTTTTGATACATCCCTATTGCTTTCAAACCATCGTCATTGCCCGTTCGTGCGATAAAATTGCTGGCATGAGTGCCGGCAAGAATCTTCTGAACAAAATCGGCATCACAAGATACAATGGTGTAACCACCATTTACCCAGACACCGATGGTGTCTCCATAAAGTTTACACCAAAATTCCGTGAATTCTGGTAGAGTTTGCAAGAAATGAAGCTGAATAAACATCAGCAAACGAGTACTCAAACGAAGGGCAGGACCTGGTATGGATGTATATCCTATAGGTTTATAAATACGATTTATAAGAAATGAAAGAACTACGAACGAAAGCGAACCCAATATGATTAATGAGGAAACCATTTGAAAGTCGTTAGAAAAAAATGGTAAGAAAAAGAAAAAGGTATAAAAAAAGTTTCTTGATTCTCCTTTTTACAAAAGGTTGTCCGGTTGAACATTTGAAAGGAAAAGTCAGTACTGGTTTCTTATATGCCTGTTTTATTTGGAGTGTGTTACATTAAGAAAATTTTATTTGTACTAATTGACAAAAGTGAACTTTCGCACAGCCGATTGGGTTTATGCTATTATCATTACCAATTTCAATATTAATTATATTTCTCTAATGTAACTCCGAAAATAACGTTTTAGGCGTAATTGCAGATATTACTTTTAATTTTGAAAGTGTTATCAAAATGTTAGTTTATTCTTGGTTAATGAGGTCAGCTGCTACACACAAAGTACCAATTAGCATGATAACCAAGTTTTGAACCATGAAAATCATTCTATATGAAAAATTTCATACCTTATAGAATAATGAAATATCAGGTTAATTAACGCGAAAAAGGAAACCTCCAAATGTAGAAACAATTACAAGATTAACCAGATTGCAAATCGATTTTGATAATCAAAGATTCTTTTCGCTTCTAAGAGTAGATAATAAGGACGTTGATGAGATAATTGCAGCAAATTGTTGTAATGTCGCGTCTTAAGATTTTATTTTAAAGTTGGAATTATTTTATCAGGTTGGGAAGCTACCATGCAATGCGGTTACTTGTGAGAACAAATTTTTCATTTAAGCCAATCGCCGATCACTTCTTTTTTAGAAAGTTGTTTTATTAATCAGTTAGATTCCGAATATTCGATTTTTTTTGGAAAGATATTCGAACAAACTCATATGAAAATTGGTTTCCACCGGCTCAACAGGCTACAGGTTAATGAAATTCTCAGGCAACAAAGTCGATACAAAATTTTTTGATTTATCAATATTAATCTTGTACATGAATCACGTGACAGCAATGACTTTCAATTATTAAACCAAATAAGCAATTAACAAATTATTCTTCATCAACGATACTACATATTAATTCATACCGGATCTATCTTTCCTACATTTGAAGTGAATTTTAATTTTTATGTTGGGCAAAATCCATATATTGAGATGGTGTCATCGTCACAATTGGAATAACTGGCCTCAGAGAAAATTTCGGAATAGCAACAGTTAAAAGTTCACTTTCGTCTTTTCCAGGTTTTACGAGTTGACTTCCCGATTGGTTTTGAGAGTATTTGTGTCGTAGACGTTTTGCTTTCCTTTGATAATACTGCGCAATTTGAAATAAATAAAAAAAAAAGGTCTTGCCCATTTTCAAATAAATGAAACATGAAACTTGGATTAAAAACTTACTTCCTTTGTATCATCTGGAAGTTCATGCCATTTCTTTGCACGTGAACTTATTATATCTTTTGGTTTCTGTGATGATGACACAAATTCTTCCTTAACCAAATTACCTTTATCATTATTTCCTTCAATAGGACTTGTAGATGATGGAAAAACACCTTTTTGTTCTTGAGCGGTAATTACATCTTGCATAAGATCTGGTGGCTCTATACTAAATCTAATAATACCAATACTACTTTCTACCGGTCTTCGAACGTATTCTGGGATGATTTCACGGAGATTATTATACAACATTAACTGATGCTTGAGAGCGATAGTGATTCCGCTATACGCGTTCCTAATCTAAACACAAGTCAACGTTAAAAAAAATCGAGTCACGAGACATCGTAGATCATTATGAACCGTAACGTGACTTTAATAGAAAAACCGCCAATTTCCTAAATACAAAAAAACTTACGGATTCTTCTTTCAATTTCATTTCATCAATACATTCTTCGTTATTATGATCAACTTTGTCGTTGTTCAATCTAAATTCGCTATCGATAGGAAGTAATTCAGAACTGGACTTATGATCAATTTGATGAATTTCAACCTTTTCCATGTTATTGATAATGTCATTATCGGAAAGACTAGGAAGTGTACAAGTATTATTACTATTTTCGTTTTTAAGTGACCTCTTCCTTGGCGCTTTTTGAATAGTTCTGAAATTGCCATGGTCGCAAATTTTGCTAAAGTTATCAGACAAGGCTGAATCAATATTCGAAATCAATTTTTCTTCGTTTAAATCGTTGGCAAGAGTATTGTTTTTAACTTCAACAGGCGAAGAAATGTTAATATTCGGACTAATTCCAGTAGAAAACGCTGAAAAGTTATCGGTTCTACTCTGATTGACAGGGATTAATGACATATCAAGGTTGGGAACCGGTGAATTATCACTTTCACCATTTTGTGGGTGTATAAGATTTGAAGTAGTTTCATTATCGCTGACTAATGCATTTTCAAGTACGTCTGCTCGTTCGTCAGAATCAATTGACGTATTTGCAATTCGTTTCGCTTGTGATAAAGTGATGATAATTTTATGAACATTTTCTCGATCGTCATTAACTGAAGACTGCTGAATTTCGTCAAGCGTTGCTATCGCTTCTGAATTATTATTGTCCTCAACCATCTCAGGAATTCCATTGATTATATTGATATGATCTAGTTGAGAATGATTTCGACTTCCTGCTTCTTCTTCATAAAGAGAAGTTGCAGTATTTGAAACCTGGTTCATTTCTTTGACATTTCGATCTACGTTAATTGTATCTTCCCCAGCTTTTGGCTCTAGTATTTCATTGTCAATCATAATCGTATTCAATTCTTCATCGAATTGCATTAATGAAGGTACAAAATCTTGTTCGGAAGTATTGGTTGTGACAACAGGATCCTCAAATGTATGATCGAAATCAAGAGAGGAGCAATCCGAATCTAGGGTTGAATCTTCAGAAATTATTGTTGAGGTTGAAACTGGAGATGACGTTCGAGATATTGGTGTTTGTATCGTAGCAAACATTGACAATTATTCTGATTATAATTAGAAAGCTGACGCGTTTTATTATTATTATTTTTATTATTTTTTTTTTTTTTCTCTTTTAAAACAATTTGAAAGGAAGGAAAATGCCTTGTAAAACTTGTAAAATGTTTGATAATTTATTTATCTGTAAAAAAAAAAAAAAAAATGTCAAACGCAACTAACGCAACTGATTAGTCATTATTTATTAACGTTAAGCTTATATTACATATCTAATTTTGATGACTCATCATAAAAGTTAAAATAATTATTGGATGATCTAATAAACTTGTCTATGCTTGAAAAATTCAATTCAATTTCAACAGCATTATATAATAATAATTTAATAAATAATACAATAAATTAATGATTTTATTTATTTTAATTCCCGTAAATTTTCTTCAAATTATTTGTAACGTGATCCAAAAATTCGTCTGTAGTAACATAATGTTCTCTCTTCAAACTATATATGGAAAAAAATAAATCAATCTTGGAATTTTTTTTTTCTTTTCTTTTTTTTTTTTTAGAGAAAAAAAACTTACTTTTCGCCATGAACCGATAATGCGAGATCTTTGGTCATTTTACCATTCTTGTCAACTGTATCAGTACAAACTTTTTCAAGATCATGAGAAAACTTTTCTAACTTTTCATTTCCATCTAATCTTGCCCTATGTGCTAAACCTCTTGTCCACGCAAAGATTGATGCTATTGGATTCGTTGAAGTTTCTTTGCCCTATGAAATTTGTGATAAAAAAAAATAATTAACAAAAAAATTAAAAAAGAGCTGATTAACGGTAAATGATTTCTTACTTGTTGATGTTGACGATAATGTCTTGTTACAGTTCCTAAAAAAAAAAAAAATTAGTATATTTAAATACAAAATAATTAAATTGAAATTGCAAAGTAATTTCTTTACCATGTGCTGCTTCTGCTTCCATTGTTTTTCCATCCGGAGTAACAAGGACACTCGTCATTAATCCCAAAGAACCATATCCTATAATAAAATTAAATAAGTTATCGATCGTAATTAAAAAGCAAATAGTAGTACTTTGTTTGTTACCTTGAGCTAAAATATCAGACTTATCGTAAAATTGTAGTAAATAATTTAGTTCTTATTGACTTTCACTCTATATCGATACCAAATAGGATCAAAAACTTACTTGGACATCTCTAATAAGAAAATAAAAAAAAAAAGATGAAAATGAAAATTTAATTATTGGGAAAAAAAATATATATATCTTAAAAAAATAAATATCTATAAAAAAAATATACCCATCATAGTTTTTACAAGCCCAAACAAATCCACCACTAGATTTAATGACTTGAGCAACCATATCATCTATAAGTCTGTGTTCATACCAAATTTTCTTGGCATCAAATTTATCTTTGTAATCCCTTAAGATATTAATTGATATAAAATTTAGCTCTTTTAAATAAAAAATAATTGAAATCTGTATTTATTACTTGTCAAATATTTCTTGAAAAATATCTTTGAAGCGACCATCGTATTTCTTCAAGATGGTATTTTTGGTGCTAAGATACTAAAATAAGTTGACGAAACTTATAAATAAATATTTCCATTTTTTTTTTTTTTTTTTGAAAAAAAAAAAAATAAATAAAAAAATTGATTACCAAAGGCATTTCTTTGCTCAATGCCATTTGAAAGCTGCTATGAGCAAAACCTCTAATAGACTAAAAAAATTTTATATAAGTGAGAATTCTCGAACTTTTTAAAACTCGTAAACATTACCTCATCTGTATTGTACATAGACATGACAACACCGGGAGACTAAAATTAAGAAATTTGATAACGGGTTATTTTACTTTATTCTTTTAAGAAGATGATTTGTAAAGTAATTACCTGAAAAGTAAACACTTCTTTTTCCTGTAATTTTGAATTATCATGGTTTTCTGGGACGAATGTTAGAACAACTTTGCCAGGACAATCTATAATCATTTCAGTGGCTTTATACTAATAAAATACATTATCATATTATTTTTTGATTCAATTAAAACAAAAACTTTCAAGACTTACCTGGTCACCAAAAGCGTGTCTACCAATAACAATAGGTTTGGTCCAATTCGGAATTATACGCGGGACACTGTTCAATAAAATAGGTTCTCTATTTGAAAAAAAAAACATGTTGGTTATTGGCACAGGAGAAGCAATTAATGACCGATTTATTAAATCAAATTACCTAAATACGACACCATTCAAAATATTACGAATAGTACCATTTGGAGATCTCCACATTTCTTTTAAATTGAACTCTTGTAATTCGATTCAAATTTCAAAGTATGTCATTAACAATCCAAAAGTTAAAAAAAATTTTTTATGAATAAATTAGCTTCTTACCTTTGACTCTCGCCTCATCCGGTGTAATTGTCGCACACTTGATGCCCACATTATATTTTTTGATCGCTTCGGCTGCATCAATGGTAACTTGATCGTTTGTCTTTAAACAAAAGTAATGTTGATTACAAAACACGCACATCTTTGTCTGATTTCAAATCTGATTTGAACTTACAGCATCTCGATTTTCAACTCCCAAGTCATAATATTTGATGTCGATTTTGAGATACGGGAAGATTAACTGCGCATTGATTTTTGTTATCAAAATGATCTTTTTTAAATAAAAAAAAAATTGATTTTTTTGTAATTTACATTAGTTTTAATCTTGTCCCAAATAATTCGAGTCATTTCATCTCCATCTAAGTCAACGACCGGATTTTTAACCACAATACGTTTATCTTGAGAATCTGGTGTAAAAAAAAACAAAAATTATTTTGGAATAATATGTTTAACTTGCTGCGCCTCAAATTTTCCTTGAAAATCAACTCCAAAAAAAAAATTAATAATTGAAATCATTTCATACATACAAAAACGTCGATTTGATGCTGCAGGTCCAATTCTCGTCACAAAATTATAAAGCGCACCTTTTCGATGCTGATGAAATTTATAACTAACAAGAAATGCATTTGATTTTGATATAATACCTGCCATTCTTTTTTGTTTTTACACAAAAAAAATAAGCGACATAATGACATATTTATAATAATAACGGTACTTGCCATAAATAATTTAGTCTCGAGGACGAAAAGATTATCCATACCATCTTTGAATTGCCGGAAAGATACATCACATCTGTTGTTTACCTTAGCATCAATTTAGTATAATTTATGTAACTCAAATCTCTGTTTATTCTTGCGCATCCGAGATTTTACGATTCTTTCGTGATCAGATAATCGAAATTTTTTTGATTTTTTTTTTTTTTTTTTTTTTTTCATTACAAATTTTTACAAATTGGTCATCTTAAAAAGATTAATTCATTTTGATGGACTGATTAAAATACTCACAAAGTATTTCTTTATGTCACTCGAAAATGAAGCCCTGACAAAAGTGTATTACACATAATACCTGGAACTCGCTTCGTAGCTAGGATACAATCGAAAGTATTCATTTCTAAGCTGTAGTGTTTTTTATTGGGTCGCGTAACAGTCAACCGTCTGTCATTACGGTTGAGGACAAAATAATTGATGTACAGTAAAGTACAAGTTATATATATAGATGGTAAGTATCGGACAACTTTTAAATTAAATTTTTTTTTTTCTTTCTTTTTTATAAATGTTTTTTACCATCAAATAAAAATTTTTTCCGTTAAAATTTATCATCACGTTTTACCATATCAATTAAATAATTATGACAAATTCTTATTCTAATTTATTATATATAAAAAAGATATTTATAAAAGAATTATTTTCTTATGGAAACTGAATATTTCTATGAAAGTCATTTCTCTCGTTTTTCTTCGGGAGGTAGGACGTAAGTGTTTGCGTTTCGAAATTCATTTAATTAGTTTTTCCAGTTAAATAATTAACTATTGTAACAAAAATTATCTTAGAAATATTTATGGGTTATCCATATTTACCTCACATTTAGGAAGTGGTTTACCTTATGATCGAGAATTTCCATCAAACACGTCTAAATGTTTGTCCCTTGAAATTCTTACAAATCATTTGAGAAATCGTGAAAATAAAGAAAGTAAGTTGTCTGAACTAGTTTAATATATGGATCTTTTCTCATTCAATTACGATATTTATAATGTAGGAATTCATCAACATTTATTCGTAAGTTCTTTTTATGGAGTTACATGTTTTGTTTCGGCGCCAGGGTATTGGAATACGATCGATTTACCGCTTGATAAAGATATTGGTATTTTAAAAATTTAAGAAAAAATTTTCATTTTATTATACTTCATTTAATTAAATTTTCTTGTGTTGTAATAGGAGAAATCGTTTCGATGGACGTATTTTCTTCCATCAATTCTGATTTAGTCTTTGCCTTGACAACAGCTCATGTAAGTAAAACTTTTAAATTTCCCTTTTTTTTTCTTAATTAATGATCAAGATTTCCTTTTTGTAATTATAGTCTGGTCAAAGGATTATTCCAGATGATGATTCTCAAAGCCAATTTTCTCTTCGAATTTTTTCTTTGAATGAAAATTCATTGACGTTTATGGAAGACGCTATCTTCAAGATTATTGGTAATGTAAATTATTTGGAGTGACTTCTTTGAGAGATATTTAATAATTATTAACTTTTTCTTTTTTGCATCTTTTGAATAATTTATTTAG
The DNA here is from genome assembly GCA_910592005.1 of Funneliformis mosseae. Taxonomy (NCBI): domain Eukaryota; kingdom Fungi; phylum Glomeromycota; class Glomeromycetes; order Glomerales; family Glomeraceae; genus Funneliformis; species Funneliformis mosseae. The sequence continues at coordinate 11,695 of CAJVPP010001497.1, read as the reverse complement.
GGAATTGTCAAAGCATTAGATTTAATTTCACTCCAACGCAGCTTGCACACACCACAATAAATAAAGGGGATGAAGATTGTACTGCTTTAATTTTATGTGGAACTGATGGAGGTGTACATTTATATTTAGAAGTAAGTTCGAAAACTAGTATTTTTTCGTCAGAAACGACTTATTTATTTTATTGAAACGAATTTTTTTTTTTTTTTTTTAAAAAAAAAAAAGGATACATGCACTAAAAAATGGGAAGAAATACCTGTACGTTCTTACTTGCCATTTCTTGCTGGATTGGCTGAATCAAATTCAACGTAATCATTTCTTCTCCATTTCATCAAAAGTTTTAATTCAATAAAAGTTATTTTGTCACGTTATTAAACTTCACGTTTATATTTTTAATTTGTAGTATATTATCTTTAGAGATTAAAGAATTTCAAAACATCAAAATTATAGCAGCGGGATGTCAAAATGGTATGCTGCATGTATCTATCTCCAAGCGAAGTGAGTCTGTGGGTGATTTTGGTAAGCGGAATAACGTGTTTTCATTTATACTGATCATAATTATTACAACCATTATAACTGAAAATTTTTATATTTTTAAAGAACAAGAACAATCATCAGTTGCACTGTTTAGTCCTATCACATCAATTTCTATTTTCAAATCATCTACAAGCAAAGGTTTGTAATTAATATTCTTTTGAAGATCTTTAATAAACAAAATGATAATATTAAATAATTTAACAAAATTTAGGTGAACAAGAAGAAATTCATATGCTTGTTACTTGTGCTGTAGAACAAGCAATTATTTATTGGTAGGATAATAGTTTTTTTTTTTTTTTTTTTTTTTTTTTTTTTCGTTACTGCTATTCCTCAACTTCATCCAATTTAAAGTTATGTAGATAAAAAAATTTTAAATTATCCGTTTTATTTGAGAGAATGTTCACAACATGATAGCGTTCTGTGTTCTCACATAATGGATATAGATTGGGATGGTCAAAATGAAATTCTTATTGGAACTTATGGTAGAGAATTACTTGTATACAAACAAGGTGAGATTTGATGAGAGTTTGTGATTTAAATATAATAAATAGAATAAATAGGTTTATTTATGATAAGAATTTATCATCTTTTATTTAGATATTAATTCCCAAGGCATGATTACGTTTCAATTGATATGGCAGAGGTCTTTTACACACCCTATTTATCGAATTTCTGGCTTGGATTTGAATGAAGATGGTGTTGAAGAACTTATTGTAGCTACTCAATATGGTGTACATATATTGCAGGTAATTTCTTTTAAATATCAAATTAATTTAAAATTTTTATTTTAAAGCTTATTCTTTTTTTTTTAGCCAAACTTGCATAAAGCTAAGGAACAACTCTTTAAAGTATTAAATGAAATCGATGCTTTATATAAGGAATACAAAGAACTTTGTACTTGATATATTTTACTAATAAATGGTCACAACTCGAAAACCTTATTCAAAATCCATAAATTTCATTTCAAATGTGTCATGTCCATTTGATCAATTTCAGAACACGATATTCGTAAGATTCGAAATGATATTATACAACGATCTGTGAGTTTCGGATAGCCATAAATTAATTATACATGAATATCCTAACTTATAAAATTTGGTTATCGTCCTCAGAGTAGAAGTGAAGTTACAGATGTAACGTAGATTAGCCAGGACATCATAACGCAATACTTTGGCAATGGACAAGATACCTTCTAGCCATTAGTGATTTTACCGCGCTTAACAATCGTTTCCCTAGTTATTAATTAATTATGACGTAATTTTACATGACAACTTATTCATTATCAAATCATTACCCGATATTTAAATTTATCTCGAGTTACATGATAGAATCAATATTAGAAGCAGAGATCCGGAATTATTCCATTTTTAATTAATGAATAAAATGGAACTTTTGCCTTATAATGCAATCAGGGATTTTACCAAAAATGGACAGCGTCGATCATTCCTTTTATGGTATAGAAATGCTGATCAGAAGGTTCTAGACGCTTCTAGAACTTAATAATTATTATGTGATAAAATAACAAGAAAAAAAAAAACTGTATTTTTTGCTTTTTTTTTTTAATGTCAGCTATAGTTATCAATAAAATGTTTATAGTCTATCTTGGTTTAGAAAATACAACTCCAAAATGCTCAAATGTATTTGCAATTGTATCAAATATAAAGTGAGATTTAAATTTAAAGTAAAATTTGCAAAAGTAAATTATTTTTTTACATTATTTTATTAAATTTAAAATGTTTATATATGTGCAAAACAATTAAAATGTATAAATTCTAAAATTGCAAAACCATTAGTTATCAGATTTATTATCTGAATTAAATAAGGACCTTACCTCTTCTAATATGACTATTAATTTATTACGCATTTTAGATTTTATTTCACAATACTTTTTTCGAATAGTTTCACTCGTTTGTTCAAAAAAGATTTCAATTTTGTAAATGATTTCTACTTTAGTTAAGTTTTTTTCTTCATTTTGAGCAATTTCTTCTTGTTTGGTAATTGGAATTGACCTATATAAAGAAACTGAATTTTTATTATAAAAAACTTCAATAATATATTTTTGTCGAGCTTGCTTTGCTAAATCAGTAAAATATGATAACTGTTAACTTAATTCATATTCTTCTCCTAAGTTTTTATAGATAGTTCTTAAATCCATTGGATTAACAAAATTATCTTTTCTTAAACAAGCTCAGAATCATTAACATTCTATAATTAGTTCTGAATGAACTCTTGAACTAACTGTTTGAGAGTTATTATATCCAATCAATTTGAAAAAATTGTTCTGCAGCTAAATTTTTTATTATATGTATTAGTTATAAACAATAAATTTTAATAAATTTTAAATAATATCTGAAAGAATTTTTTACAATTTTGTGCGATAATTTTCTAATGAAGCATTTGTAAAATAGGAGGTATCAAAGTTTTTAAGGTCTTATTTATTTCTTCTAAAACTGCATCTAACCCTTGATGTTGATTAAAAAGTCCTAACTGAAAAACTACACAATTTTTTTCTATAAGATCCTGTATAATTGGATTAAGTTGCATCAGTTGTATTTCATCTGCAACTTCGATCAGACAGTATATTGAATGACACTGTACTGACCATACTGGTGAAAAAACTCTTTTGTAACTCTCTTTAGTAATTGATTATTTCTCCTGATAGCTGCTCTATAATTAATTATAGCTTGTAAATAAACAAATATCTATTTATATATTCAATTATAGTTTAGTAATAAATCTAATAAATGCTCAAATAAATTTAATAACTTACCTGTTCAAATTTTATTTGATAAAGTGGATCTTTTTGTTCTTTTATCTAGGCTAAGTATCCTTCTACTGATAGGTTAGTATAATTCTTAACATATGACCAAATCAACTCCATAGCTATTGCTTGACGATAAATATTATAGATCAAATCCTAAGATTTATGATGATTGTATCATTTCTTGAAATAAGAGAGTTGATTTTCAGTTTTATATTCTTAGCATATTGCAAATTGTTTAGATCAACATTCCTTTTTAATGATTAGAAAAGTTATATAAGTATAAGAATAAAGTGTTCAAACATAAAATAAAATAAGTTTACTAATTTAATTCTATATATGTACGAAGCATATTCATCTCTTCATGCAATTGTTTAGGAATAAGAACCAACCATGGATATTTCTCTTTTATCTTAATTATATGATGGTACAGAATACTATTACATGTTACAGCTACCCATTGGCGTATTCCATCTTTAATTCCTGTTATTTTCTCAATATATAGAAGAATCTTCTCAATATTTACTATTGAATTAGGATTAGTATTAAAAGGATTAGAAACAAAAATTTCTAGAATATTAATACCTTGATCAATGGATTGTTTCTAAGTAATACTGATTCTTGGTGCAGTAGATTGCTTAATTTTTTTTTCAACAGTATAAGGTTTATAGATTATTGATTAGTCGGTTATAATTTTTTCTAATTCAAGAGTAGGTTGTTTTGGCAATTCTGCTAATGTGAATAGATATGCTTTATAATTTGAACAAATTTGCTTTTGATTATTAATATTTTGTTCTTTACAACTAAGACAATATTTGTTATGATGATCATTCGATCCTATATTAGTCACAAGAGAATCAATAATATTAGTTGTAGATACTTTTTCTTCATATAATAAATTAAGGATTTTGGATATATAAGCATGTAATTCTTTATCTATTATGTCTTGCATTTTAGGTGTGATGACAAAAAAACTTTCATATTGTAACCTGCTAAGAGAGCTAGATATTCAAAGGTTATTAGTATGTTAAATGTTATTTTACAGTTCTATTATATTAAAAGTAACAAAACTAGTAATAATATGAAATATCACTGTATTAAATCCTCGATTAAGATAATTTCATTGTCCTCTTTTTCATTATTAAACACTAAAAATAGAAGTCCTTTAGGTAGAGGTTCTTCTCTTTTAGAAAGTTCTTCTAACTAACTTTGAAAATGAGAGTAACTTCTCAAACTTGTGAAATGACTATCAATATTAATAATAGTTTTCAATTGTGTGATGGAATAGTTTATAGCTAACGTCACAAGATTTATTTTTAACACATATTTTCCATGTCTAGACCCATATATTAAATCAACAGCTATGGCTCTTTTGTAAAGTTTCTCAACATCCAAAGAATCTGTAATAAGATTATTATAAGTTAGCATTTCAATAAATTTCACAATAACTTGATTTTGTTTACTTAGCCATATTTGTAAATTATAGCTTAATAGATTTTCTAAAGAAAATCTATCATTATTTCTGATCAGAAATTCAATATCTTTATACAAAAATTCTCGTTCAATTAACACGATATTAATAACTGCTTGTATGTGTTTACCCTGATCATTATACTGAGAATTTTATTGTTTAACGAGCTTCTCATTCACTTCACATTATTTTTAGTATAAGTCTTTTATTTAAACTATCTCTTTGTAATATTTATACAATCACTTTTTTAACTCTGATATCTTTTGTCTTTAATTTTCTATTAGCTGTTATAATTCTAAAATATTGTGATCTATTTGACTTTCTTCTAATAATTTCTCATTTTTTTCAAACTCTGATAATAGATATGGCTTGTCATTAGGAATTATCCTTTCATGAGTACTAGAGTTGAGAGTAAAAATAGAATTATCATCATTATTAGTACGTATAGTATTAATTCAAATTTTTTGTTTGTATGAGCAAGCGTAGGATCATCTAAAAGCTGTTTATGAAAATGATTAATAGATATAAGTTGATTATAATATTTTTTACAAATTGAGTAAGAGTTCAGGGAAGTATGGAGATCAAGTTCAGATATAAAAATATGATATAATGCAAGTTGCTTAGCTGCCTCTTTACTATTAGTGTGTCGTCAGACTTGTGATGCTTTTATTTTACATAATTTCAATCCCAATTTACTATATTTACTAACTAAATCAGCAAGTATGCAAGGAAAATCTTTGGCTCTTGGCTTCTTTTTAACTAGTGAAGGTTATGACATTTCTTTTCGAATTCTAAAGGCTAAAATTATAAAGAAAAAATTAATAAGTTTAACCAAATTCAAATGTAAAATTCTCATATTTTATGGTATCATTTACTTTTTCAAAAAAAGTTAATTATGAGGAGATCTTGAATGATTATGAAATTAAAGATCTTTTACTTTTTATAATATGATTATTAGTCATGGAAAAATATTATGAAAAGTTATAAATCTTCAGCTAAAGTGAATAGATAAGAGTCAATCAAAATTTGGGGATTTATTGTAAATCATTTTAGAATCAATATCCAAATTTGATAAAACCCCTAACTGTAATAGAATAAAACGAATTTTTATGAATTTTAATAATTTATTCTGATACGTAACAACTAACTTATCATTATTGCAGATTTATTGACCTTATCGTGATGGAATTATTAAATGTTTTTTACTATAATTGATAATTTTTCATCAAAATAAAATTGGAATTTTTCCCATTATTGAGATAAAAATTTGCTAATTTGATATCAGAATAAATCTAAGTAGCGTAATTAAGAATAAGATTTCAATTTAGTTCTTGTTTAGTTTCTTTTTCTGACTGTGATAAAGAAAATTTTTTAAATAATTCAGCAAGTTTAATGTTGGTTAAGAGCTTTTGATCTCTAATTAGAAGTATCAATAAAATAAAAAAAATAATTTTAAAAAATGACTTTAATGGAAGAGATAGTGAAGACAGAGAAATAGGTGAATAAAGCTGAAGAAAAATTGGAGAAACTAGAGGAGAAATTAGAAACATTGAGAAGAGATGCAAAAGAAAATTACCTTAGTAAATGACAAAATTTAGAATGAAAAGAAGAATAATTAGAGAGAGAAGAAAAGAATAAAAAGTAGAAGTAAGAAAATGAAGTGAGTTGTTAAGAAAGGAACTCAACAGAAAAAAAAGGTAAAATGAACCTACATGCAAAAATTATTTTTCATTTCATTTATTTATTTATCAATTTGTGAAGATTTGGTATAACGTTATTAGATTATGTGAATGTATACAATGTTGATTAACTTGTATTTTTTTATTTATGATTTTATTTTAACATTTTTATGTATTGTTTGAGATATTAATGAAAAACAAATATCTATAAATAGCATATATATTTATTTGCTGATTTTAAAATTACTGCCCAATATTCATTTTATATATATATGAAAGTATCAAGAGATATCATATTGAAAAGAGCAAGAGTTATAGTCAATCCTAAGTTTGAATAATATATTTTTTGTTCTTTATTCATTTTGTTCATAAAGTTTTTTTTTACCTGTAAATATACAGATTTATCACTTGATATTTCATTTTATGAAAGCATCTCTATAAGCAATTCATTATAATAGATTATATATTCTATGAAGCTGTACTTGGAGAGCTATTTAATTTTAATAAAAAAATTTTCATTCATAATAAGGTTAAGAAATTAATTGACTAGTTGTATCATAATGTTATCCTTAAATAAGCTAAAAATGGAAACGTATCAATGAAACACATTTTGAAGGGAGTTGTAGAATTGAAAAGATAATAACACTGTATACTATTGCTATGCTACTTGTGCTGCTGGATGCCTAGTCATGTATATAAGTGCTGAATATTTCACTGGTGTACAGCTTGGATCAATAATAAAGTTAATGTGTGTATGAAATGGTAGCTTTTGTATACCAAAAATATTGATCTATTAATGAAAATTTCATTATCTTCAACAAACTCCATTTCATCATTATATGATGTTATATTGGAAGCAGCTAATGATATAATTGGTAAGCCTTTACTAAATTAATTGAGGGTCTTCTTTTTATTATACATGTTTCCATTATTATATGTATAGACTAATATAATTCATTTTTGTAAAACATAAATTGGTCTTGAAAAAAAACCAACTATCACAGATTGTACAACCTGAACAAAATCTTATTGCTAGTATATTTTCTGATTGGAATAATTTCAATGTATTACAGAAAGCTACTCTATATGCTTTTACATCTTTATTTCATGGTAACAAGGCAGCCGATGATAGGAATGCAATGTTTTATGAAACTATTCAGCCATATGATAATGTTGAATGGAGTAAAATTATCAATCACCTTTATGACAAATTACCTGATAACATTGAATTTTTACAGGAATTTGTAGATAGGCTAACATAGGAATTTATGCATTTCTCTAAATGTTGGTCTGAATATAAATCTGAAGGAATAGATTTTATGAAATTTAAGTATTTTGAGAAGGCAAGTAAATATTATACAATAAGAATAAAAAGACTTTTGGATAGGGAAAGGTTGGGTAATGAATTCAATGATAGTGTTATATTTGTTGCAAAGGTTTTTATGAAATACAAATTAAGTATAGTTCCTGAATCTTAGATCAATTCTGAAATGGTAATTCAAGTTAGTTTTTATTTTAAATTGTGCTGCCTAGCAGCAGAATATTCAATTCTGACAGCTTTTGATAATTTTTATGCAAAAGAAGTTTTAAAGATAATGAAAGATGTTAAGGTTATAAAATGACGTATAATAGAGCTCTATGTATAATACAGCTTTAAAATAGCAATAAGAAGTATAACCCTTGTAATTTTACATGCATAGATTTTACAACAAAGTCTGAATCAAAAAAAATAACAGTAGTTGTCAAAGATATTGTAGTTCATAAAGAAATCCCTTAGACTTTACTAATGTTTAATCTGGGAATATTTTATGTTTGTTAGCGGAATGTGACTATGATTGACTTTTTTATATATAGCATTGATGGCACAAAAATATTTTTATAAGTATCAGAATTAAAGCTCTGAACAGTTTAGATTAATCTGAAAATTTTCAGTTCAGATCAACTTTGGTTCAGTTTCAAATTGCAAAAAATTTAATCTGAAAATTTTTGGTTCAGTTTAGATTTTTTTCAGATTATAAATCTAATCTGAACTGAAAAAAATCTAAACTGAACTGAAATTTTCAGATTAATCCAAAATTTCAGATCATTTAGAACAATTAAATTTATCATTCTTTTGAAATAATTAAAGTTATCATTTCAAACGAATAATAAAAGAATTATTTATTTAGAATGATAGAAGTTATCATTCTAAACGAACGATAAAAAAATTATTCAATTAGAATGATTAAATTATCATTTTAAAAGAACAATAAAAGAATCATTCAATTAGAACAATTAAATTATCATTTCAAAAGAATGATAAAAGAATCGTTCATTTGGAATAATTGAAGTTATTATTCTAAACGAACAATAAGAAAATTGTTTGATTAAAATGATGAAATTATTATTCTAAACGAACAATAAGAAAATTGTTTAATTAGAATAATGAAATTATCATTCTAAACGAACAATAAAAGAATCATTTAATTAGAACGATAAATTATCATTCTAAATGAACGATAAGAAAATTATTTGATTAGAACAATAAAATTATCATTCTAAACGAATAATAAAAAAATCATTCAATTGGAATGATCAAATTATCGTTTCAAATGAATGATAAGAAAATTGTTCAATTAGAACAATCAAATTATTATTTCAAACAAACAATAAAAGAATCGTTTGATTGAAATGATCAAATTTATTGTTCTAAACAAACGATAAGAAAATCATTTGATTAGAATAATGAAATTATCATTTCAAATGATCTGAAATTTTTGATTCAGTTCAGATTTTTACCAGTTTATGGTTCAGTTCAGTTTCAGATTGGTCTATAATCCAGACTAAACTGAACCATTCAGAGCATTAATCAGAATTATATTATAGAGAACATCATACAACTTCCAGATCTTTTTATTATTGGCAAAATCCCTATCTATAATCTTTCAATATATGATTTCTTTTCAAAATGCATCGATCTAATAACATCATCACCTCAAAATTCTTTAAGAAAAAATGAATATTATATTTACTTAACTACCAATAATAGTGGAATAAGCAAAACAACTACAAATTATAATAAACAAGTCTGCTTAATTTCTTTGTAATTTGTATCCCATTAATAATATTAATTATTATTCTTTTAAATTACACTTTTTTTTTACATTTTTATAATAAAAAAAATATATTTGCAAATTATTATATACAATTAACTAATAATTTATATATTTTACATTGTATATGCTTACTATTTTTAGAAATAAAATTTAATGTATATTAATTAATGTACAACTTCTAATACTAAGAGTATACATTATTAATAAACATTTTAAAAAATGTTGGAAATAATATACATCCTTACTGTATGTCAAGAATCCTTTATTTTTATAATCATATTCTGTGATATTTTTGAAATACAGAAAAATACCATATATGCAACCAATCATATTAATCGGCTAATCAAATTGATTTTATATGCCATTTACTGATATTTGATCAAAAAATTTTTCAAAGTAGTCAGTAATCATAGTTTCGTCTTTTGTATTTAAGATCGCGAGACTTCTATAGATAAAAACAGATAATTATATTCTATTTATATGTAATTTTCATTTATACAAAACACTTTTATGTTAGCATTTATTAAATTTTCAATAAACATGTGGCTATTTGAATAATAAAGAAATCAGTTTTAACTTAATTGATCTAACTGAACTTGCCAATAATCTAAAGGTTCAGAAAGATGTAGTTAACCAATTCTTATAGCTTTTGGAAAAGAAGAATAAAGAGTATATAGAAATGTTAGAATAAAAAAATACAAGCATATGAAAATATTAAAACAGAAGAATAAAGAATGTGAGGTACTGTTGAAGGATTTGTTAGAAATGAAGAATAAAGAATATAAGGTATTGTTGAAGAATTTGTTAAAAATGATGAATAAATTCAAAAGATAAATTTGATGAAGTGAAATTATCTGAAAATTGCATATTTATGATATTACAAATTAAGCATATGTGTAATATAAAGAGATAGATTTTTTTTGTTCTCAGGTAATAATTTCTGTATTTGTTTGTTATTATCATCTAATCTTTGAATATTAAGAGAATTTTCTATGATAGATGTTATTTTATGGAATCCTATCAAATTATATAATTGAACGATTTGATATAATAAATTAATGATAATATTACTACAGCTACTTTGATCAAAACAATAGAGACAAATTAATAATACATCAGTTACTACTTTAGGAAAGGAATGATTCGTGTAATAATTCTCCTGCTGAAAAAGATAATGAACTAAAAGGATTGAAAATAAGGATTAAGAATCTTACAGAGATAATTGTAATATATTTTTATATCAACCTTAAGAGTTTGAGAGTCATCTAAAATCAGAATTTTCACAAGTTGAACCACTATTTTATTGATAAACAATTCAAAAATAATGTCTGAAGTTTCTGCTATCAGTAAAACAGAAAAAAATTAATGATAAACCAAAAGATGAACTGATTAAATTAGACGATTTAATTAGGATCAGCTAGTAACCTACATGCATGTCATGAAAAAAAGTCAATTCAATAGCAAAATTTTATATATAGTAAGAATAAGTATAATTTCATAATTGTATAATAATATTTATTAGAAAATAAAAATTTTATTATATATATATTTATTATCTATCATTTAAAATAATAATTTTAATATTATATTAGAATTTTAAATAATAAAATTGATATTAATTTTTAGAATTTTGCTAACTTACTCTTTAGTTAAAATCATCTATGTGATATATAATAAATAACAGAATTTTAATAACAAATTTTTTAAGTTCATTGATTAATTATTATAAATGAAAAACAAAAAAATGTAACATATAGAAGGTGAACAAAAGTATTTGCACACCTTCATAAATGTGAATTAATGCTAGTAAAATCATATGATCACAATAACAAATTGTTTTTATATGATACTTAAGTGTTTACTTATATTGTAAAAATAAAAGAATAACAAATTTGTTTTTTTTTAATAAATTTTTCTTTTCTGAAAATCTAAAAAAAAATGGTAAAAACTAAAGAATTAACTGCAATGATTTTTCAAGCGAAAAATAATCTTTGTATATTATCTTAGCCAACTCAAAGTTCTGATCTTAATCCAATTGAGAATCTTTAGGCTGAAGTCAAGAAAAACATCTGAGCTTATAAAAAACCTCTATCTAATCTTGCTGATCTTGACTGATATGTTAAAAAGACATGACAGGAAATTCTAAAGTATACTA
>CAJVPP010001496.1:0-19596 GCA_910592005.1 Funneliformis mosseae | reverse complement strand
GAACTTATATATTATATTAATAAAGGAGTATAATTAATCAAGTATAAAACTTATCCTTCGCAAACCCTTTGAAACTGTTATACATTATCTGTGATCCTTTGCATTCATGCAATCCCTTTTGTTAGTTAACTTATTATATGATATTGTATTGATTCGCTGTATTGACTTGGAGTTTCTGAAGCATAATCTCTGAAATATCTTTAAGTTATCTTGTGTTTATTTTATATTTATCTCACGTGTTTATTATTGAAAATAATTCTTTGACATTATTATGAATCCTCACCCGTGATTCCTTGAGTAATTATCTTAGTTTTATTTACCCTTTTTGAGATTTTATTTGAAGTTACAAAACCCAACATAATAATATAATATAACAAATCTTAGTAATTTGCATGTTTATAATGTGTAGTATTTCAATGATGTATAATAATTCAAAGGTTTATAATACGTAATATTTTGAAGATTTATAATGTGTAATATAACAAATTATAATAATTTATATATTTATGATATATAGTACTTTAATATTTTTATGACGCGTAATAATTCAAAAGTTTACAACATGTAATATTTCAAAGGTTTATAATGCATAATATTTCAAAGGTTTATAACAGATAAATTTATGGATTTTATTATTAATATTCTAATCAATGGTAATTAATTTGAAAAACTTTAGTAAATTATTGTTTATTTGCATAATTTAAAATTTATTAAAAATTCATTAATGTTATGATTTATTTTGTTAGATAAGTAAATTTTTCTCTTCCTGTTAATTAGCATAATTATCACATTTAAAAATGTTCAAGTGAAGAAAGATTTAATAAAAATAAGTTAATAATACATAAACTTATATAATATTAAATAAAATATTAAATATATTAAATAAATATAACTTATATTATTAAATTAATTCTTTGATTTCATTGTTGTATTTAATTACATTATAAAAAATGTTTATTTTTCTTCGTTAATTTTATTATAATCAAAAACTAAGAAAAAAAATTGTTTCCTTCTGTTAATTATAATAGCTAAAAAATTAAAAAAAAAGAAAACTAATATATATTTTAAAAATTTTGAAGAAAGATTTTGGTAAAAATAAGTTAGTAATACATAAATTTACATAACATTAAATAAAATAATAATTATATTAAAATAAATATACATTATAAAAAGTTCATTTCTTTCTATTAATTCTATTATAGTTAAAAAAAAGGTCTATTTCCTTTCCAATAAACCAAAAAAAAGAAAACTAGTATACATTTTGAAAATATTGAAAATTTTAGTAAAAATAAGTCAGTAATACATAAACATTAAATAAAATACTAATTATATTAAAATAAATATGGCTTATATTACATTATAAAAAAGTCTATTTCCTTCTGTTAGTTCTATTATAATCAAAAAAAATCCATATGTTTTCCAAAAAATTGAAAAAAAAAACTAATATAAATTTTGAAAATGTTGAAAGAAGATTTTGGTCAAAATAAGTTAGTAATACATAAATATTAAATAAAATACTAATTATATTAAAATAAATATAACTTATATTATATTATAAAAAATCTATTTCCCTCTATTAGTTCTATTATAGTCAAAAAAAAAGTCTATTTCCCTTCCAATAAACTAAAAAAAAGAAGACTGATATATATTTTGAAAATGTTAAAGAAAGATTTTGGTAAATATAAGTCAATAATACATAAACTTATGTAACATTAAATAAAATAATAATTATATTAAATAATTATGACTTACATTATTGAATTAATTCTTTATCATCATTTTCATCATTGTATTCATAGTTATCTTCATCAGATTTATTATTATTATGTTTATAAATGTCATTTTTATTAGTAATATGATCAAAGATGTTAAAAATATTTGAGATAGTGGTTAAAATAGTTGAGATATCATTCTAAGCATTATCATCATTATCAAGTTATGTTTAAACAAAAAATTATAACTAAAATATTTAGTCTACTTGCAAGTTCTAGAATCTTTTTATTAAATTATTTAGCATATTTGTAAATTTAGAAAACTTACTAAAATTTTATATATGCAATTTAACAACATTTTTAGAAATCTATATATTTTCTATTTTAAGATTTAGAAGGATTTTATATAGTAGTAGTTTAGGCTTTTTGAAGTGATATTCACTCCTTAGATCCTCAAATTTTATCTAAAAAACAAGTTAAGTGGGTAGTTCGTTCATCCTCTTTTATTAAAACAAATAATTTAACCTAATATTTCTTTAATTTTTTGGATTTTTTTCAATTTTGAATCTCTGCTAAACTTGCATTGGTATTTATTTGTGATAGTTAGACCTTGTTAAATACTGCAAAAATTGCATTTTTAATTTGTAATGTTAAGGTATTACAGAGGCTTCAATATTATTTTAATAGCTATTAATAAGTATAAAAACATTAAAATTATATATAAATCTTATCATATTTATATTTAAGTGAGCAAACTTACAGCATAATAAATATTTTTTCATAAAAGATGTTCAACATTTTGGGTAAATTTACCAAAAAATTCAAAATAATTTGCTAATACATATTCTTTTGTAATTTTTTATAATTTTTCTTATATTGGGTATATTAATCTAGTTAGCATTTCTTTTGCTATATTTTTAATCAGTCCTATAATAAAATAATTTAAAATAATATATAATGTATATCAGTACTTTTTCGTGAAAAAAAATAAATCAGAATAATATAAACAATTCTTACTTTTTCAAAAATTTTATCAATACCTATATGCTTTATATAATTCTCTTCTAACTTTATGATTTTTTCCTCTAGTTTTTTTAACCTGATATTAATGTATCAAGTTTAATATTAAGTTTCATTATTGTCAAAACTTTGTATAAATAAAAAAAATATTTTTTAAAAAAAAAATTATATATATGTCTTTAAAAAATACTAAATTAATACTTTTATATATTAAAAGTCTGAATTGTTTGATCTATAGTCAAATTATCTTGATATGACCAATTGATTACAATGATTAACTAAACAAAAATTTTGACCGGTTATTTCATTATTTAATCAATTATCACCAACTATGAATAGATAACCAGATAATCAAATATTCAAATATTTTAAATCCATTATTTAATAAGCATGCAATATATAAATTAATTAAAGACATTCAACTTCAAATTTTTTTTCATATTATTTTCATTAAAATTTTGTTTTATAAAACAAAATGAATTTGATGTAATTTACAATGATAATGTTTTTTAAAATAAGAAGTAATTCTGAAAGATTCATTTGACGATAAATATTAAAACTGGATAAAATGGTTAACATATTAACTGATTAATGATTTTTTTTACTGGTTAAAATAGATAAATTTAGCTTTGGCCGCAATTAATTTCTGGTCAGAATTAAGATTTTTATGATTGTAAAATAATAACAAATTATATTTTATTAAATATTCTAACTATTATTTTTTGCTAACATTTTTATCAAATAGAAGTTAAAACTGGTCAAAATTCTTTAACCGGTTAATAACCAGTTAAAAATATTCATTAATCAGTTAAAATTAACTTATGTCAGTCCTATAAATTTGGCTTCGAAATATATATTTTTTTGTTTTAATTAATATATTGAAGATTTAGTTCTTTTTACTAATCGGTCATTCAGATGATCTGAATAATTTGAATAATTGTCATTAATCAATGATTAATTTAAATATAATTGATTATAAATTTTATGAATGATTGATTAATCGAATACTAAATTTTTGATTGAATTAGACTTTTATTATATACTTTTACAGATGACCCATCAACATACTTCTCTTTAAAGCTTGAGGATTTTATTCTTTTGTTTGATCTAGCTTATTCTTGAGTTGATGAGTTAAAACTTTTCTTTCATTCATTTTTAAATTTTTGTAGAAAAATGAAAAAATAATGAATTAAAATTAGATTTTAAAATTAAATATGATTAAAATTAAATAAGTTTTTTTACTAAAAGAAGAGATGAAATGTTTCATTATGAAAAATAAAAAAACATGTTTATTTAAATGTGTTTAACTCGTGATTACAACTTTTTTTTAAGAAAAAAAATACAAAAAAAAATACAAAATTCATTTTGTTAATATAAATCTTTGAAAATTAAAAAATTTGTTTTTGATAAAATTTAATAAAAGGTTAGTATTATTTTTTAAATTCTATTAATTTTATATTTAATGTCTAATTTTATAATAATTTAATATCTAATTCTAATAATTTTAGATTACAAAATTTCTATTACAAAAAAAAGAGTGAGAAAAAAAAGAAAAAAATTATGGTAAAAGAAAATACAAAGTAATATGATGTAAATAAATAAAAATATGTGAAATATATAAAATTACTATTTTTGTAAAAATCAAAATAAATTATGCATAATAATACAACCTGTGATAAAAAAGTTGCATAATTAATGTTAATAATGCATATTCATATGAAAATTATACATATATTAATGTTAATAATTTATTTATATTAAAAAATAAAATTATCAATAAAAAATTCATATTTACTTTAAAATGTGATATTATATACACTATATATTATATAGCTTCTATTTCTATAAAATTATATAATTCTTTAATTTGTAATCGAGGACATCTATAATAATATGGTTAACTTTGTGACTTAAAATCATACTATTAAATTAGTGCTAAATTAAATGAAGGTTTTACCTTTTTTATTTCAATCTTTGCAATTAATAATACCTTAATTTAAAATTATTTATTATATATCATATATTAATAAAAAAATATATCAAATATTTAAACTAAATAAATATCTGTCTATATCTATAACAAACACCTTAATCAGATGAACATTCAAATAATTCTTCAAAATTTATAATAATAGAAATATTACTAAACCAGAGGTTTAGATAACAACTATTTATTATTGTACTATTATCTAATGTTACTGATTATTATCTTAATTTGAGTGATATATATTTCAGATATTTTAATTAAATCTAAATATAAATTTATATATGCTAAAAACTGATCAAACCCAGTCTTTATTTTATTATCTATATTAGATTCTATTTTTTTCTTCAAAAAATAAAAGTGCATTCATTAATAAAAATTTATAAAGCATTAATAAAAATTTAAATGCATGAGAAGTTATTTCCAAATTTGTTAATTAATTTTAAGATATTATTTTTACAATTAATTGAAATTGAATCTAAAACAAAAATAATCAATCTTTATAGAAAAAATTTTATAAGATTATGCATTTACATATATTAAATATTTACTATTTGCATTAATTGGGCTTTATTATTTTTTTTATTACTTAACAATAGGAAACCTTAACATATTCATGATGAAGGCTTTTATAAGTCTCTATAGTATATTCATTAATTGTATCAAAGTTTTAAATTGAATTGATTACATGATAAATCTATAAGTGTAGTTTCAGAAGTTTTAACTCAGATAGAGAAAATTGTTGAAAAATTTGAATAAAATTCTGAGATCATTTATATATTAATAACTAAATTTTATAATATTAATTTTAATTATAATATAAAATACTAAAGAATTTTCTAAGGTTATACATACTTCAAATTTATTCAAATCACTTTACTTAAAAGTTTTCTTTATTTGTAATAAAATTTTAGTATTTTCTTTATAAAAGAAGAGTATATTATAACAAAAATTTTACACAAGTTTCTTTAAATGAAAATTTTTCATGTCTAATTTTTTTAATTATAAAATATAAAAAAAATGGTTGAAGTCATCATGAAATTTTTGAATATTTTAATTATAATACACCTTCTGAAAATCTTCTTATTTTTTCTAATAATCATATTAATAAAGTTAAAAAATACATTAGTTTATTTTATTCAATCATTTTTTATACTACATGCAAAACATACTGGATTACAAACTATTTTAGCATTGTTAGTGATAATCCGTTTGCACAACTAAATGACTGCGTCAACTAACGTCACCAATGATTACTAGAAAAATCATGATCATCATTTTCATCAATTTCACTGCTATCACAGTTATCATTGTAATATTCATTTTCATTATTATAACGTTTATCATTATTTTATTTATTATATTTATTTTCATAGTTATATTTACTTTCACTATTATATTTATTATCTCTATCTTATAATTGTATTTTATATAAATATCCTGTATTGTCGCCTTGACAAACTAACAAGTTTCAATCGTACAATTAATAAAGTATAATCTTAACAACATAAAAACTATATCTTTGTTAATATCTATTTCCTTAAAACATAAATCATCAATAAAGACGACCTGACCCTTCAACTTAAATAAATTCGTGTTTATTTCTTTCATAGTTTACAACTTAAACTCCTTATTAGTAAATAAGCTTTGTTATCTTAACAACGAAGTGTTTAGGCTTAACAGCATTAAGTATTAAATCAGTATTCATTTTTATTTTTAGAAATTATATTAAATAATATTCAATTTATCATCAAACATATACATATTATTTTGCTGGTATGATATTCTCACAAATATTATCAATCAGAAAAATTAGGAAAGATGAGTTTTTAAATATAGATAAAGATTTAAAGTTATTCTTGCATCTGAATTGATATCATCATCTATACTATAGTCACACCTCGATATAATGAAGTTGCTGATCTAGCTAATCAAAACTTTATTATAAGAATCTTCATTAATGCTATAATGAATTATTTGGTATATATAATGAATAATTCGTTATAGCGTTAATGAATTATTTGTTATTGTAAATGATTACGAATTTTATTACACAAATATAATTTACTATGATATAATTTTTCCAGAAATATTTTCACGTTATTTTGTAAATTCTAGTCATTTTATTTTAACATACAATCTATTAATCATTAAATGACAGTTTTATTAATTTACTTAAATTTTTTTTTAAAAAAAAATAAAAAAAAAATAAAATAAAAAATAAAAACGAAACAAAAAGAAAACTAAACGAGATAAAAAAATGAAATTAAAAAATCAAAAAAAAACTATAAAATGAAATTAAGTGAACGAGATGAAATGAAAAAATGAAATTAAACAAATAAAAAGAAACTATAAAATGAAATTAGGAAAATAAAATGAAATGAAAAAATGAAATTAGGAAAATAAAACGAAACAGGAAAATAAAATGAAATGAAAAAATGAAAAGAAAAAATGAAATTAAATATACGATATGAAAAGAAAAAACAAATAATATGAAAAAAACATGAAATTAAACGAACGATAAAAAAAAACTGAAATTTTTATTGTCTTGCAAACCTTACAAGTATGTTGCAATTTTACCGTCTATTTTAGTTTTGCCTCACAGGCTCATCACAGTTTTACCTTGTATTTTATATTTATCTTATAGTATCTTGATTTTAAAAAAGTAAATATATTTAATATAAATCAAAAAATCATTTAAACGTTTTTTAATTATTACTTGACCTATTTCAGAATTGAGTTCTAAAGAGGTCGTATAATCTTTTCATAGTATAGATTTACTTTTACCTTTTTTCGCTTTATTTCGATAATTGCAAAAATTCTAAAAGATATTAATTATACTGTTAAATTATATTTATCATTATATTGTTATTCATTTATTTACTTACATTATAATCTCATACTAAATTCCTCTATTTCAATTCATATTGGCGAGTAAATATGCTGTATCAAATCTTTAATTGATTCATTGAGCTACACTTCTTTAGAATCCTGACTTATTGTCTCTGTACCTTATATGGTATACTTCGTTTTCCTTCTTCTTTTCTTGACTAATAAGTCAATTTTATTATCCTCCTAAATGATTCTTGTAATCATTTTTGTGTTTGTAAACTAATATAATTTAATGGAATAAATTAAAGTGATTTAAAGGTTAATTTAAATTTCAAAAAGTGAAAAATTAAACAATGGTAAAAAATACTTCCCTTTATAAATAAATTTATTCATTGTATGATATCTTGTGAAATTCTTTACTTATGATTGAAATAATACAATCTTGATTGAAATTTTGATTTGTATTAAAACAAAAGTTAAAATAATAATATAAGCATCATATTATAATTATGCATCATAGTATTTATAAAAATTAAATCAATCCAAATATAACAAGCAAACTCATGATTGAAATAATACAAAAAGAACTCTTTGTGATCAAAAATTCTGATTTGTATTAAAATAAAAAGTCAAAATAATAATATATCATATTATTTATAAAAATTAGATCAATATAAAAATAACTTACGCAAATTAATAAATATAATACATCAGACAATCAGAGTAGATCAACAATAACAAATCATCACCTTAGTGATAAATAAAAAATCATCATAAAATTATTTGCCACAATTTAGTAAAAATATCAATAAGCAATTTTAACACAAGTTTAACAAAAATTGGTTAAAAATTAATAAAAACAATATGATTTCTCAATATAATTTTAACAAAATTTTAATATGATTATGGAGATGTTATTTAGTCAATACATTAATATTTCTTGTGATTATGATATCATTTTATTCTGTAAAAAGTAAATAAAAAACTGTAAACATTATTGTATAATCCTTAAATTACTATTCTATTATAGTAATAAATTTATCAAGATTAGTTTATTTTGAAGAGACAAACTGTTATTTTAAAGCTTCTTTTCTGAGCTTTTTAATAGACCTTAACTCTTACTTTTTTATGCCAAAAGAATTTTCTTGCTGCTTCAAATATAAAATTACTTTATCATAAGCCTCAATAACTTCCCTAAAAGTAATTATTGGTAATAAAGAATCTTTCTCTTTTTTATCTTTTTGATCAGGTAAACTGCTTTTAAAATTTCTTCATCAGATATCATTTCGTCTATAATCTCAGACTTATCATACTTGATAAATTCTTCAGTGGAAAAAGAATTGTCAAAATCTAGTTATCAATTAATACTTGAACTTCTTATATTTCCTTTAACCGTTTAAGTTCAAGTAATATATTGTTACCTGTTTCATCCTTATTTTTATAATTATCTTTAGATAAAATATCTGCTTTCACTCAACAATTTTCAATTGTTTTATTTGTAATGTGATCTTATGCTTGTGTAATGTATTTTATATACTTTTTAATATTAATTTCAGAGGGTTCAATATGGTATTCTTTAAATTTATCAAAAGCTTTAACCCAATTTTGTAAATAAAGCTTTCAATATTGTGCCTAAAATAAGTTGAATTAGAATTAAATATAAATAAAATTAATATCAATTATATTTTAACTAAAGAATTATTAAATTAATTACATTTCTTACCTTAAAACTATTTATGATACCTTGATCACAAGATTAGAAGTGTACAGTAGTGTTTGGAGGAGGGATTAAATAGTGATGTTAGTCAGGTGGATGGTTTCATAAAGAGTGTGTGTTAGAACATTGTTTACAAGAAGGATAATTTTCTGATTTATCTTCTCATTTTTGTATCGAGTTTTTTATATAATCATTTCAGATTGAAACCTGCATCCAACTTTTTTAGTTTCAATAGTATTCAACTAAAAGTATTCTTTTATCAATATTCTTAATAACCCTAGGATTTTAATACTTATATATGAACAAAGGCATCAGCTTTTTACTCCCTGTTGCATTGCATATGAATAAGATTATTACACAATTTTTTGATTATTTCTTTTCTGATATTTGCTTATTAAATATCGTTTGACATAGTTTCATCTTCCAAAACAGTCCTGTTTTGTCACAATTAAATATATCTTCAGAATTATATTCTTTTAATATTTGCTAGAGATTATCTCTCATTATTTCGAGATCTTTGAGTGATGCACTTGCGGCTTCTCCATATATAACGTACTATTTAAGATTGTGTCATTTTTTAAAGTTGTTCACCCAACCACTAGACCCTTTAAACTTATTCTTCTTTAATAAAAAAGCAAAACTTAAGGCTTTTGTTGAAAGAATATCGTCAGTAATAATGAGGCTAGCTTTGAGTGTGTTATCTACCTATATTACTAATGCTTCTTCAATAAGAGAAAATAGAGTTTTCTTATCACGTTTCAAATTAGCCTGATATGAATTTGTATTCACAGAAAGCCAATGGTCTTTCTTCTTTAAAATGTCACTTACTATGCCTTCACTAACGTCATATTTATTAGCCAAGTCTTTTTGTTTTAAAAAAGGTAATGATATTTTTTTCAAACAAAGTTTTTTTTTTGTAGCTGTAAGAGACTTTCATTTTTTTTAAAGGTTTATCTTATTTATTAGTAGATTGATTAAGTTGTTTTTTTGAGTTTACTTTTGGTATTATTGGCATTATGCAAAGAAAAAAAAACGCGTAAAAAATAAAATATGTAAAAAAAATAAACATAAGAAACAATGTGTAATGCGAATATTTATTTATTTTTTAATTTCATTTAAAAACTAGGTACAAAAAACTACAAAATTTTATATACATAAATCTAGTAAAATTCATTTTAAGCAAAATTTCGTTGTATCAAAAAAAAATTCATTATAGAGAAAATTTGTTATAAAGAGAGTCATTTAATATATAAATTTTTCTGACTTTAATTCGTTAAATGTAGTACAAATTTTTAATTACTAAATTCGGTATAGTAAGGGTTTTTTATATTTAAAAATCTGTCTGACACTGAAAATCCGTTATATTATAAAATTCGTTATATTAAAATTCATTGTAACAAGAGTTGACTGTAATATGATTAAACTGCACTATTTGTATTCATAATTAAATCTATCTTTTTTTTAGGTATTTTGAATAATCAAAATAACGTTTCATTATTTTCATCTACATAATGGCAATTTCCTATATAATAAAGTTATTATATTAAAAATAATTTTAAAATAAGCATAATAAATTATAAATCAAATAAATTTAATGAAATATTACCTTCAATTATTTTAAAATTTTGCATATTATAATGCAAAAAAAGGAATTCACACTCTTAAAATCTTTATTTTTTGATCTAATCTTAATTTTAACCAGAGAATATTCCTTTAAATTTAACTCCTAATTGTCAGGATTTTCTTTTTTAAATTCCTAATATTTTTCAAATAATTTTCATTTCATATAACAAATTTTTTTTCTATTTGAAGCTTTTAATTGTTTTTTATTTTATTGTTGTTGCTGCTGCTGCTAATGCTGATGATGGTGATAGTGATAAAGAAGGAATTGCTTTTTCTGACTATCCTCAACAAATCTGAATTCTTCTACATATTTCAGTAATATTTCATTTAATTTATTTTTAAAAGAAGAAAATGAATTTTTATTCTTCCTCTTGATATTTTTTTGTACAAGAATAAGAAATATGCATTAAAAGTTTATTGAAAATATCATGAACCATTTGACAAGTTTCTTGAATATATTCATTATATTCAAGTAAAACTATTTTATGTAATTTATATTTATGCAATTGATCTTTAGATATGATTAACATTGATTGTAAAAATTGAGGCAGTATAATTTCTTCAATATATTCTGCAATTTTTTTAGTTAAGTCTTCTAAATTTCCCATTACTGCTGATAATAGTTTTTATAGTGGTGGTTATATTGCTATTGCTGCTGCTATTAATTCTACGATTCTTTCTTCTAAATCCTTAATCTTAAAACTAAAGATTTTTAAATTTTTCAAAACGTTTAAGTCGATAACTCCATCAATATCATTTAGTATTAGTGAAATAAAATCTGCTTCACTTCTAATACAATTATTTATTGACGCTGATTTATAATTTTAAAAATCTTCATCAGATAAATGTTACATATCTCCTTATATAAATAGATTTTTATGCAACCTTCTTGATTTTTTAAACAAATTTTCAGACAAGGTATACTAATTATTAAAGATATTAATTATTAATTAAATATATTTTATCATTTGATATTATATTATAAAATATTTTCAAAAAATCTATTATGTTTTTGAATAATAATGTTTGACTAAAAATAATTTGGACTTTATATTATATTTTTTACACTGAAAAAACATAGGATACAAAGCTCTATATATTTTCCATAAATAGATCATTTTAAAAAATAAAAAAAAAATAATAAAAGTCTATTATGTTTTTGAATAATAATGCTTGACTATAAATAATTTGGATTTCACAATATATTCTTTACACTGAGAAAACATAAGATACAAAGCTTTATGTATTTTTCATAAATAGATCATTTTAAAAAATGAAAAAAAAAATAATAAATAAAATAAAAAAATATATATATATCTTAAAAGTTTAATTAGAGGTTCTTATCACTCTCCTATTTACTTGCTCCTTCCTATTATTTCTTAGAATTACTGCTTAAGGTGCTTTATTTGAACAATTCATAATTTATTTGAATTTATTTAAAAGAATGAAAAAGAATGAAAAAGAATGAAATATCATTTAAAAAACAACTTTCAACAAAATTAAATAGCTAACAAAAAAATGTAAATTAAAGAATATAAAAAAATAAAATAATAATTATTGTAATATTTAAATTTAAAAAAAAAATTATCATTAAAAAAAGATGTAATAGAAGATCAGGTTCCTGTTTGGGTAATTAGCAATTTTTTAAACTAAAAGGTTTATGATCGGGAAATTATCGATTAAAATCCTATTTTATCCTTAACTTAATCTGATATTTTTCTGATATTTCCATTGTTTTTTATTGTTTAACTCTAATTAATGACGATCTTAACCTGATCAAAATTTTGATCATTTTCCAAAAAAATTTAATAAGAAATTTTTATTATATTGAATTAGAGATTTACATTGAGTTAGAAATTTAAATTTTTTGTAAATTAAATTTTAAATGAATAATATTGATAATAAATGCTAACGTGTTAAAAATTTGAATTTTTCGTAAATTAAATTTCAAATGAATAATATTGACAATAAATCCTAATATATTAGAAATCTGAATTTTTTGGAAATTAAATTTCAAATGAATAATATTGATAATAAATCCTAATATATTAGAAATTTGAATTTTTCGTAAATTAAATTTTAAATGAATAATATTGATAATAAATCCTGACATGTTAGAAATCTGAATATTTGTAAATTAAGTTTTAAATAAATAATATTGATAATAAATTCTAACATATTAAGAATCTGAATTTTTGTAAATTAAATTTTAAATAAATAATATTTATAATAAATGCTGACGTGTTAAAAATTAAAATTTTTAAATAAATAATATTGACAATATATTTTTAAAATATTTTATATATATATTTTTAGGTAATGAACATGATATTGAATTTTAAACAAATAAATAGGTTTGAAACTAAAGAGATTCTAGAAGAAGAATAATAATATACTTGTTATTAAAGTTTAATTATATATTTTTTTTTGCTTTGCTAATTTTTTTCTTTTATAGAAAAGAGAAAGAAAAGAAAAGCTTCTAATAAAAGAAATGGTAAAAATAGTAAATAGATACTTTCTTTAAAAGGATTGATATTTTGATAAATTTATATTTAGTAATAACTTTATTTTTTTTTAGAGGAACGATCTACTCCAAATTGTAAATATGAACATTTTTTAAAGTTTTGATTTTTTAACAAATTTATGCTTAGTAATAATTTATTTCTTTTTAGTTCAAGTGTCTAAGCCATCGGCTCAAATTGGTAAATACAATATTTTTTAAAGTTTTGATTTTTTTTACAAATTTATGTTTAGTAATAACTTATTTCTTTTTAGTTTAAGTGATAGAGCCATCAGCTCAAGTGATCAAGCCATTAGCTCAAATTGGTAAATACAAACTTTCTTTAATGTTTAAACATTTTAACAAATTTATGTTTAGTAATAACTTTATTTTCTTTTTGGCAAAAGAAGTTTCAGAAAATTATAAATACAAATATTTTTTAATAACTTTATATATTTTTAACAATTATTTTAACAAATTTATATTTACTAATTATTCTATTTTCTTTTTATTAGAAATTTTTATATTTATTTTTTTATTTTTATTTTTATATAATATACAATTTTTTTTGCTTTTTTTGCTTTTTTTTTTACTTTTTTTTTTATTTTTTTTTAAATTATTTTTCTTTTTTATCTTAAAAATGGGTTTTATTATAAAAACTTTATAATTTTCAATGTAATAAAATATAATTTTTTTTTATTATATTTATGTATTATTAATTAACAATTTCTTATATATCATTTTTTATAAAAAAAATGTTAAAAAAAAATTCCTTATAAAATATAAGGAAATATATTACAAAATTTCAAAAAACGTATACAAAACTTATTTATAATGATGAAAAACGTATGCAAATTTTTTATAGGGAATAGTAATAGACAAAAAGCAAGTATACTGTTAATCTTCTTTAGATATGCTAAGGTAATTATAAATATGAAATAGACTCTGTTGATCCTAGAAAGCATCACCTATAATTCAAGTTTTATAATGCACTTGCTGATACTGCTAATAAAAAAAGGTAAACTATCAGTTTGATTCTTTATTCAAAATATCAAACTTACTATTATATATTTATTATTAATTAATACTTGCTTTTTTTGTCATATATTTTCGCTTTTTCTTTTCCTATTATTTTATTTAATAAGAATACTTAGCTATCTGGTTATGAATTATTAGAAATAGACAGAATAGATGAAAAGACAGGCCAATCAAAATATAAGCATGAAAAAGAAGCATATACCTATTTTCTTTTTATATTTATGTTTTTTCAATTTTTTTTATTTTATTTTTTTTTATTTATTATTTATTTTATAACAATTGGAGTTCTCAGGAATTTTTATTTTTTTTATTTAATTTGAATTTAATTTATTTATTTAAGCATTAGAGTTCTCAGTTTATTTATTTAATTTGTATTTATTTAATTTATTTAGCATTTGAAGTTCTTAGAGATTTTTATTAATTTATTTAATTCAAATTTATTTTATTTATTTAATTTTTTGGAAGTTTTTAATTTATTTATTTAATTTATTTAATTTAAATTTTTTTAGAAAATTATTATCATATTCTTCCAAAAGTAAGCACCTCCCGAAAATAAGCACCCCTAGTTATATATAGGACCTGTAAATAAGCACTCCCTTACAATCAAGCTTTTTATGATCGCGCAATTATAATTTTATTAATTTTTATAGCAAATAAAATATTTATATTAATGAAAACTAAAGTATTAATGTATTATGTAAATAAAATATAAACTAACAAAAAAAATATAAACATCACCTATAATAATCGTATAATATAAAAAAAATTTACACAATATCATCTTCGCCAATGATGATGAAATCATCAATGATTTCATTATCATCATTGATTTCATCATCACCAATGATTTCATCATCATCGATTTCATCATCATTATCAAAATCGTAATCATCATCACTATCATCACTAATATCGCTATTAGAAACCTCTGAATCTGAGCCCAAATCGTTAGAAATTTTACATTTTTTAAAGGAGTTAAAAATAATTTCTGTAGAAATGCCTTTCCAAGCACGTTTAACCTATAAACATACATCACTAAAACTGGCGTGGTGAAGATTTCCTGCAGCAGTTTCTCCTGCACCACCACTTGCCATCCATGTATGCTATTCTTTACGGAGTTTGTTTTTGAATGACTTATTTATTAAGACGTCGAGTGGTTGACATATGTTAGTTAATCCACCTGGAATTACCACGAGATGGATGCCACTTTCACAAAACTTTTGTTTAACCGATTTTTCTAAGTGGTCTCTGAAAGAATCGTATACAAGTATCAATGAATCTTCCCAAGTTTCATTTTTAACCCTTAACTCATTCAAATAATCAACATATTTTATCATCAGGTTAGTGTCCATTCAACCATTACTTTGGAACCAAACAACAACTTTGGGAGGAATTTTTTCTCTGCGTGACATTCATTTGCCTTTGAAAATGCAGATCAGAGGAAATTTAGATCCATTTATAGTAAAATAACAAGAAAAAGAAAGTTAAAATTGGAAAGAAACAGAAAGAAAAGAAAAAAACAGACGATACCTGCAGCAATTGTAAGAACGATGGTAAATCGATTTTTCTCATTTTTGGTTATGCAAATGTGAACAGTTTTTTCTCCTTTCTGGTTAACTATATAAACGCTGGCCATGTCGAACTATACTGGTGTCTCATCTATGTTGAAAATGTTTTTAATTCAAAACATTTTTTGATTCTTAGTTTAGTAACAAACTCATAAAAACTTTCTAACAGTTCTCGATTTTTATTAGAAAGTTTTTAAGATATTCTAGTTCGTCTACATAGCACAAGCTTATACCTTTTCATAAAATCAAGAATCCAGTACTGAGACGTCTTAAATTCTTCTATTAAATCACCATAAAGAACCAACAACTCAGGTTCTTCTAAAATTTCAAACATTTTGTTTCGTATGGTTTCATAAGTAACTGCAAAACCTTATTTTCTTTGTTCTATTATCCACGTATACAGCTTTTTTCTGCTTCTGGAAAAAAAGCTTTTTGTTCAGAACCAACCTGCTTACTTTTTTTATTTACTTTAGCTATTCAGCAAATGCTAGCCTTTACCCAACGTCCTACCATGGATTTATCAAGGTTAAAATACCTAGCGGCTTCATTTTGACCATGTTCCTTTGCGTAATTAACCACTTCTTTTTTCTGTTTAACAGAGTACGAGTTTTGTATACATTTCATTTTTTGAAGAGGAGTTAAAACAGGTTTAAAACCTGTTTGCGTCTTACGTAATAAATATTTTGAATTCAATCAATGCAAATCACATGATCTGGTGATTGTGAGATCGAATTTCAAAATTTTTTCTTGCTTTTTGGTTTTTTTTGGTCTTAAAACTTTTGGATATTTTAAACTACCCGAAAATAAGCATCCTTATAGCAAAAAAAAGGGTGCTTATTTTTAAAAGAATACGGTATTATTATTATTATTATTATTATTATTATTATGAATTTAGGATCATTTTCTTCAGATATGTTTTCTTTTAAAGAATTCTTTAGGAGGTATATTTTCTTTGGTAGGCTCTTGGATTTTTTTGAATGTATTTTGTTTTTTTCTTTTTTATTAACCTTCTCTTCTTTTTTTAGAGATAGATCTTTCTTTTTTTCTTCAGATAGGAGATAAGTTTTCTTTAATGAACTCTTTGAAATGGATTTCATTCTTTTCTTTTTTTACTAACCTCTTTTTCTTCTTTTAGAAACAGATCTTTCTTTCTTTCTTTAGATAGAAGGTAAGTCTTCCTTGAAGGCTTTTAAGATTTCTTTGGAAAGTGAATTTTATTCTTTTTTTTACTAATCACCTTTTCTTTTTTTAGAAGTGGATCTTTTTTTCTTTCTTCAGATAGAGGTAAGTTTTTTTTAAGAACTCTTAGAATTTCTTTAGAGTGGATTTCATTCTTTTTTTATTTAACTTCCTTTTCTTTTTTTAGAAGTAGATCTTTCTTTCTTTCTTCAGATAAGAGGTAAGTTTTTCTTAAAGACTTTTAAGATTTCTTAAGAATATATTTCATTTTTTTTATTACTAACTTCTTCTTCTTTTTTTAGGAGCAAATCTTTCTTTCTTTCTTCAGATTAGAGGTAAATTTTTCTTGAAGGCTTTTGGGATTTTTTTGAAGATGAATTTCATTCTTTTTTTACTAACTTTCTCTTTTTTTTTAGATTAAAAGTAAGTCTTCTTTAAAGGCTTTTAAGATTTCTTTGAAAGGGAATTTTATTATTTTTTTACTAATTTCCTTTTTTTTTTTAGAATTAAATCTTTTATTCTTTTTTAGATAGAAAGTAATTTTCTTTAGAAGCTTTTGTGATTTCTTTGAGATGAATTTTATTTTTTTTTTACTAACTTCCTCTTTTTTTTTTAAAAGTAGATTTTTTATTTTTTTTCAGATAGGAAGTAAGTTTTCTTTAGAGTTTTTAAGATTTCTTTGAGATGAATTTCATTTTTTTTACTAACTTTCTCTTCTTTTTTTAAGAGTGGATTTTTTATTTTTCGGATAGAAGATAAATTTTTCTTGAGATTCTTAGAATTTCTTTAAAGGTTAGATTTCATTCTTTTTTACTAATTTTTTTAGTTTTTTTATATTAGAAGTAAATCTTTTATAAGTTTTTCTTAGAATTCTTGAGATTTTTTTAGAGGTTAGTTTTATTTTTTTACTAACTTTCTCTTCTTTTTTTTTTAGAGATTTTAAGTGATTTTTTGAATAATACTACAAGCATTCTATAATAATTCTGATGTAAATATGATATTTTTTATTATTAACTTCTTATTTTATCAATCCATTTGAGTTGTTTCTAATGGAATTAATTTTTAGAATTTATGGATTAGTAATTCATAAAAGTTTTTAAAATAAAGGTTTACTTTTTTAAATGAAGTGTTTTAAAGGATTTTTTTTTTTGACAAGTAAAAAAAAATAAAATAAAAAATGATTTAAAAAAGAAAATATAATCTTAAATGATCTTAAATGATCAAAATGATCTCAAATAATTTCAAATGACATTATTTTTATTATAAAATAATTATATCGTATTTTCTGAAAAAATCATATGATTTTAAAATAACCAATCAAAATTTGACTATAAAAACTAATTATTAATTTACCCAAAACTTATATAATTTATTAATAAATATACCTCTGAAACTTTGAAATATTTTGGGTTAAGTTTAAAATATTATCTCATCTTTAAAACTACTGAAATTAATTTTAGAGTTCTGGAGTTTTAGGAATCTATAATTTTAGTTGGCAGCTTTATTTTAAATAATATAAGATCTTTTTAATTTTAAAATTAAATTGTTATAAATTTAAACATTAAAAGATTAGTTGCTAATGTAATTAGTAAATTAATTAAATAAATAATATATTTATTTTAACTTAATTAATTTTTAAATATATCATTTTGATAATTTATATAAATATAAAAAATCTAACTTAAAATTTTTGTTTAATTATTTCATTTCATCCAAATAAAGTTCAAGACTTTCATAAAATTAATTTTATTGCATTTCGATATAAAAATAAATCACGTGATTTCGATATACCGAACAAATTATTGATTGCTCGAGTTCGGTATATAAAAAATTTTTGAAATACCGAACTCTTCTATATCCCGACATTTTTTTCCAAAGAACTGAATTATCCATCTGATCTTATCCATCGATTTGCAGATCATACAAATTTTGTAAATTTACACAAAAAAAAAATGAAACATTTTTGTGAAATGCAATTTCCAAATAAAGGATTATAATGAACTTTATAAAACTTTTTTTTTTCAAAGGATACTAAATCAAAAATAAAAAACTATTTTTTAACAATGAAATTAATTAAATTAATTGAAATCATGACGTGTAAAAAATATAAATTAATTTACTTGTTAACTTTCATGTTAATCTATTTATTCTTTAGAGTTGAGTCATTTACTCCTGAAGGACGTCTAGCTCATTCTACTGTCCTAGTTGGAAATAAGCTGTATTTTTTTGGCGGATATGTTGAAAATGCTAAGTCTTGCACAAATCAAGTGTTTTACCTCGATTTATCTCAGTCATTTAATTTAGCTGCTCCACTATGGGTTTCTCTTACGCAAAATGCCGGAATGACATTCAAAAGTTGCTGGGGAACTGCTTTATTGAATGATAAGGAACAAAGTATTTATTTATTTGGTGGATTAATGAAC
>CAJVPP010001495.1:0-19597 GCA_910592005.1 Funneliformis mosseae | reverse complement strand
TTTTTTTAATTAAAAATAAAAGATTAGAAAAATTGAATGAGACAGATGAATATTTGATAGAATGGGATAAGCTAGCAGATGAGGAATGGGAGCTTTGGTAATTATTCATAGATTAAGCATTTATTATTGTATGTATATGATGCTTATCCTTTTACTTAATATTAATATCTATATCAGGCCTCGTGAGTTATTGTGTGAGCATTGGCGTCATTTAAAATACACTGTAAATGGGTTTAGAGAGAAAGACTTTCAAGGTAAGTTCACCTGTTTATTTATAGAATTCAAAGTTTGTCCAAACGCGCCAACAAATTTTCTTTTTTTTTTTTTAATATATTTATA
The DNA here is from genome assembly GCA_910592005.1 of Funneliformis mosseae. NCBI lineage: Eukaryota > Fungi > Glomeromycota > Glomeromycetes > Glomerales > Glomeraceae > Funneliformis > Funneliformis mosseae. The sequence continues at coordinate 19,258 of CAJVPP010001495.1, read as the reverse complement.
TATATTTCAACAGAAATTCTTTATGAATTATTAAATAGGTATAATGATAATATACCTGAAAAACCAAACCGACCAAAGTCAGCTCCAACTATCAATTCTGAAGATGACACAATTAGTGATTTTGATGAAAATGTAGATAACAATTCATTAGTTACATCAGATAACACTTCATCAGACTATTCTGATTCAGAACATATGGATATCGACGTTGTTAATCTTCCAATTAAGAAGATTGCTTCTAAAAATAAAAATAAAAAAAACAATCAAGTGAATAGCACTTCCGGAAGTCCATCATCCGAATCCGAATCAGATTCGAGTTCGAGCGATAGTAGTAGTGATAATGAAGAAACCGGTTCCGAGAATGACAATTCCGTTGGAAAAAGAGTAGTTCCTTTACAAAATATGAACACATCGATCGATTCGGATTCAGATGGTGATACTAGGAAAAATTCAAGTGAATCATCTTCGGATGATGAAAGTTCAGGAAATGATAGTAGTGAAGAAAGTTCATCTGATGATGAAGAGGAATTGACTAAGAAAGAAATATTTTCGGTTGAACGAACAATATCAAATGATATGTGTTCATCTAATGAAGTTTCAGAACAAAGTAGCGATGGTGAGCACAGTTCTCCTTATATATAATAAAGGAAACTTCTGATATCATTAATACAAGTGATAGCAATGACATACTGATGATGATGGGATGGGATATTTTTAATTATCATCAAATTTCTTTCCACATGTTAAAGGTCAAATGTTCAATAGATAAATATCAACACTTTATCATGATCTCTATTAAAAATTCAGTAAAATCTAGTTGTGTATAAGGAACACTTGAAGGAGCATTGTATGCTTCATCAAAATCAAAGATAAACCATATTTCCTTATCAATATACTTTATTAAATTTACCCGACGAATGCACGTCTAATTTTTGAAATGCCTTACAAATATCAGAAACTAAATGTAAATATGTGACTTTTGATGAATTATTAAACTTACCTTTGACCCTAAATACCGTGATCACCAATAAACTGCTTCCCTTATGTAGTACTTTTACGAATATATAATAAATATAAATAAATAAAATGTTTTTTACGCAATTTGTTCATCACCTTTTCTTTGATTAATTTACCTCCGCCACGAATTCTTTACTCCTTACGTGGAACGTCATCATAATAAAATGATGATGTCATTTGTCCTAACTTGTCTAATTCGATCAAGCTGATTCCCATACCCAATTTGACCAATAATAAACGAGTTTCACAAAACACTTGGCATATGCATGTTTAAATGCTAATTAATTACAAAAATAGATAATTAATATGATACAGATACGTTCGTTCTAGAGAACATTTTGATATTTTTAAATTGTTTGTAAGATCAACCCACTTTAATGCCTTTTGTAATTATCACAATTTTTGATAATTGAATGATATCTAACAACGGTTATAATTTACCAAACCAGTTAATCCTCCCCATAAATCACATGTCCTAAAAAAAAAATATCTTTCGGATAAGCAAAAATCAGTAAAAAATGCACTTGGCGTGGAAAAACTAACCATTTGTATAATATTCAAGCTTGCCTAATCCAATTGAGGAATTATGTTTAGGCATTTTTTTCTTGCTTATCGATGATCTTGCCACCGAAACATTCCGTTCGTTATCAGTAATTTTTTATGTACAATTGTATCATATGTTGTACCAAAAAAAAATTGTCAAAACTCGTTTTTAAACAAGTTATATGCATAACAACCCCCTAAAAAAAAAAATTTTTTAAATATAAGTGTATCCAATAAACGATTTTTTTTTTTCCTAACGGACGTTTATTTTTAATTGAAAATGTCCCAAAATAATAGTGAATCGCACCGATTAAGCGGTGGAGGAGATATAAGAAGTGGAAGTCCTACTAATAATAACTTGTTAGGCGACGGTTCAAGAAATCACAATCAACCATCAGCTATTTTAATGGGTTCCTCACCAACAAACATCAATAACACTAACGCAACAACCGGAGGAAATCATCGTCCGTCGCATAGATTAACGAGACGTAAATCGCAGGCACCATCAAGCGAAGATGTATCAAATGATGATGATGATGATGATGATGATGATGGTGATGATAACGATAACGATGATGCATCTTCAAAGAGAAGACAAGGTTTAAAAAAACGACCTGTTTATCGAAGACATAAAAGTGCTAATAGTTTAAGGAATAATGCTGATTTGGATCAAGATTATAATGATAATGACGATGCTGATGATGAACCTTTAAGCGGTAGCGATCACGAACTTACCCTTAAGGATCGACAAGACGTATGTGTGAATTCTTTATCAAAGAAATTTGATTAATCGATCTTTTCTCACGCATTCCCCCCTCCCCCTTTTTTCTTTCCCTCTTACAAGGCAATAAACGCAACACATCCTTTTGGTTTTTCGTTATGGAAACCAGCGTTATATAAAAAATCGCGATCAATAACACGAAATGCAAACTCAGCACTTCATTCTACCCCTTCATCAGATTTGTATCCATACCCGGGAAATATTTTATGGACGATAAGTTGTGGCTGGTTGTTAGCACTAATATCTTTTATAATATCTATCTTCCTTCTCTTCACACCAGGAGGAGGGTATAAATATGCGAGGGTGTTAAGGGAATTAAGTTACTATATATTTTGGCCTTTTGGTAAATATGTTGAAAGATCGGAAGTTGAAGATGAAGAATGGTTTGCAGCTGATGAAGATTTGAGAAGAAGACAAAGACAACAACAAGAACGAGTAGGAAATATGAATCATAATGATTTTTTTATGGCAAGGGATACTTCTATGATCATTACTGGCATAGAAAGGGAAAGTGCTACTGGAGGTAGTGAAGTCACGGGAGGATATACCACAGATGAAGACATTAATAGTGAGAGAAGGCCTTTATTAGGGCGTACTAAAAGTTACGAAAGGAATAGGAAGAATAACATAACGATGAGAAATTTAAAAAAGTTCAACTTATTTAAAACGATAAGGGAAATCGGATTCGCTGGGGTAGTCTATTACTTTTGGTTCTTCCTAATCATTGGTAAGTATTAATTAAATCATTAAGATGAGATTGTTTTTTTTCTTAATATTAATTAATAAAAATTTTGTTACGCTTTTTTAGCTCCCATGTTTTTATTAATATCTGCTTTATGTTGGTTATGTGTATTTTCGATTCCAATGGCAAAATTAACATTTGTATTAAGTAGACATTTACGTAAATACCCATTATCATTACATTTTAAACCGGGGTCCTCATTATCGTTACTTACCAACCAACGTTCGCTCATTTTATTATGTACATATAAAGCATTCGGAATACAATATTTTAAATATACATATGATGGAATCAATATATTATTTATAAATTTAATGCCATTAGTATTCTTTGTTATCATAGATTATTGTTTCCTAACTAAAATATTTGAAGATTACTTTTTTACCTCACAAAAGTTTCTCTTTACATTGTCACTGGTATCAGTTATACCTTTAAGTTATTTCATTGGTATGGCGGTGGCTTCAATTTCGGCTCAATCTTCCGCGGGATTAGGAGCTGTTATCAACGCTACTTTTGGTAGTATCGTTGAAATCATCTTGTATGCGATTACTTTAGTTGAAGGTAAAGGTAAAGTGGCTGAAGGCAGTATAATTGGTAGTTTAATGGCCGGTGTATTATTAATGCCCGGCGTTAGTATGATTAGTAGTGGATTTAAACGTAAAGAACAGAAGTTCAACGCAAAATCTGCTGGTAAGTTTTCGATTTTATCTCTAACCTAATTTGAAGAGAACCCTTATTAAACAACCATGATCCTTTTATCAGGAGTTACATCTACTATGCTTATTATGGCTATTATTGGCGCTCTCACTCCAACTTTATTCTTTCAGACTTACGCTCCAGTACGTAATGATTTTACTCTTCAAGTTTTTCAATTTCAATCAATTTAATTCTCTTCCTTTACCTTTTGGGCGTTTAGTATGAGATGACTTGTGTTCCATGTAAAGGATATACACAATTAACGGATGAATGTCAACTTTGTACCCACGTTCAAGTCGATCCAACTTCTACTTCATTATACAAAGAACGCGTAAAACCGCTAATGTTGTTTTGTTCCGTTATCCTAGTATTAGTGAGTATTTATTAAATTAATAATTTTTTTTTCTTTTAAAAAAAAAATAAAATCAATTAATGTTCTGAAACGTCTTTTTATAGTCATACGTTATCGGATTATGGTTTACGTTGAGAACACACGCCGCACTAGTATGGCAAACGGGACATCATGCTAATACATTTGTAGACAATTCAAACTCGAGATCAACTTCAATTTATAAGAAAATAGTTCCAGAATATATTCTTCAACAATTATTACCACATCCAAACCCACACGATACACCTTCACAACATCTGCATCCATCAAATTCACATTCTAATACATTGCATCCATCATCGCATAATGCATCTACTACCTCAACTTTACCGCAAAGACCAAACTCGGTTCCTGGTCCAAGTTCACATCCAATTGTTCAAAATAACATACATAATTTAGATCATCTAGCGACGTTAACATCACAAGGTCATTTCATCCCCTCTAATGCTTCGTTAATTAGATTTGCTCATGAACCCGAAGAAGAAGAAGAACCTAGTGGTCATGATTCTCCTAATTGGAGTAAAGTCAAAAGTGGAATAGTATTGTTATCTTGTACCGCATTATATTCTCTTATAGCAGAAATCTTGGTGGGGAATGTTGGAGTTGTATTGAATAATTTTACCGTCACCGAAAAGTTTTTAGGCTTAACTTTATTTGCTTTAGTACCTAATGTAACTGAATTCGTTAATGCCATGTCTTTTGCTTTGTATGGCAATATTGCTTTAAGTATGGAAATTGGTTCTGCTTACGCTTTACAAGTCTGTCTGTTACAAATTCCTGCCATGGTTGCCTTTTCTGCTTGGTATAATTCTGATAGATCTGACGAAGAGGATATTTCAAATAAGACTTTTACGTAAGTAATCATTTGGTGATAAAAAAAAAAAAAAAAAAGCTCGTTCCTGTTTTTTTTTTATTTAAAAGAAATAAAATTTTATTTTTATGATTAATTATAATAATTGATTTCTCTTTCTTTAACAGATTAGTATTTCCTCGATGGGATGTATTCTCGGTGGTATTTTCGGTATTTTTGTTAACTTATACTTATATTGAAGGGAAATCTAATTATTTTAAAGGATCAATTTTGATCCTTTCGTATTCAGTTTTGATGGCCGGTTTTTTTTATGCTCCTGATAATGGTGATAAGAATTACTAAAGAAATATCTTGTTTGTAATTTCTTGGTTAAAATATTAATTTTCATATACATATGTAATTATCTTTTTTTTATTTAAAAATTGAAAAACAAATAAAAAAAATAATGATAGTACTATTGTTAATAAAGGTGGAAGCTGGATCGATTAAGAAATAACTTGATGAATTGGTTACAAGAAACGATTTTTTTTTTTTTCATTTAATTGATATTAAATTCTTACAACTTGTTAAATTTCCCATTTATAATATAAAGTCAAAAAATTGTAAAAGATATTCTTTTTCGAATAATCGGTGTTATGACGAAATTTAAAAACACCAAGTTTCTGCGCCACACTTTATTAAAAAAAAAATTTGTCGAGAATTTCAAACGAAGAGAGTTTCGAAATGAACAAACTAATTGAGCATAAATATGGACAAGAAAAAATAAGCTCGAATCTGCATTTATGCCTTCGCATATGTGAATATGCGTTAGTTGAATATTGTTAAAGAAATCAGAATCATTACTAAGTTGGCCCCATATACAATATATGCTCCGATTATTCTAACATATTTATTTCATGGTCCTATCTTTTTTAATGGGATCCTATTAATACCCTCATTTTCTAAAATGGCTCTAGTTCATTAGATGATATGAAAAGTTTCGCTTGTAGAAAAGAATCGGTGTAAATAATATAAAGTACCCTATGCTGACAATTCCATTCATTAGCTTTCGTTTCTTTGTATTTTTGTTTATTTCCTGGGCGGCCGCTAGTTCCTTAATATTATGTGTAAAACCTTTCCTGATATGTGACTTTATTTGCTTTCGGATGTTCTTCCCAAAGTTGATCGATTTTTTATTGGTAACGTCTCTGACTATACGGATAACTACGTGCAAAGGAAATTATATATTCGCAACGTATACTTGTGTCCATTCGCAATTGTACCACCAACCTGAAGTGACACTCTTAATTCCTTCTTATCATCGGTGTCTTGCTAAAATGACTTGTCCGATGTATGTGATGCTATTACCGATTTCGTAAACACACTTCAAAGGTTTAGTAAGACGAAAATGGCTTATACTTTTGTTCATTTGGTTCTTTAATAATTGCTATCGCAGGTCCACTGTACCTTTAAGTTGTTCTTTGACAGTAAAATAAATATCATAAATTATGATAAAATCTTTACATTTACATTCTATTTCTTATATATGATTTACAAATTTAATTTCATATAGAATATTTATTTTTCATGCGATATTTTTTCCTTTGATATCCTTATTATGACACCATATTGTCACGTGATTGATATTTTCCAGTATAATTATTAAAAACAGTAACTTTTGACGTCAAATCCTGAAGAAACAAACCTTTCTTGAAGAAACCTTTTGCTTTCACAAAAATGAATCCTTTCAAAATATACGCTCGCTCTGTAAACCGGTTATCTCCAATATCGCGTCAGTTTATTCGTCAAATGTCTTCTGGCAAAACTCATATTAGTATTCCTTATTATACTCCCTTGGGTCCGTATCATACTCATAATGGTGGGCAAACCTACTTAATTAAACTTTTAGATAATATTGGACTTGATAAGATTGAATCGATTAAGGTACATTTCCATTTATCAAGAAATTATTTAAGTTATGAAATATCGATAAAACGTTTGAAAATGTCTATTTTTTTATATAGTTTGATGGCCCGGTTTATTCTCTTTTCCCGGATTCAGCGTTAAAGGAAACCATTGAGCTCATCCATCGTCGTAATATTGAAGTTTCAACTGGGGGTTTACTTGAGCAACTTTGTGTCCTAGGTACTGGAATTAAAGATTCATCCTTGTCAACTAAAATTTATTTGAAAAAATGTAAAGAAGTTGGGTAAGTTTCAAATTTTTTTTTTTTTTCTTACAATGAATGATAATTTTATAAATATCATTAATGATCCGATTAAATTTAGATTTGATTACTTGGAAATTAATAATCTTTTTGATAATATTATCCTTGAACGCTCGTATCTAAGTCGAATCGTTAATAACGCCAACTCGATTGGATTGAAGCTTAAAGCAAAGATTTGTATTTTCAAAGCAAATATGGGAATTCCAGGAATTCAAATCTTTAAGACAGCTAATAAAGTTGCTCGATGTTTAAATTATTCTGACGATGAGAGCTCCGACGATTCTGATTCTGACAACTACAATGGCACCGTAGATGACGTCATGAAAAAGATTCATGATCAATACGACTTTCTTACAACTCTAATTAAAGGTTCCAATATCTTAATCGCAAGCGATGGCATTTTCCAAAACATACCATTGATAGGACATAAAAAAGAACAGTGGTTTGCTAATATTTTGGACAGGATGACATCCGATCAGAAATTTGAGAACGTAACATACGAAGCTCCTAATCCGGAAATTTTTACTTTTCTGTTAGATCGATATAGTTCTAATATCAACTTACTTGTTGATTATTCGCATGCTTATCATGTGTCTCGTCTGAGGAAAGGTAAGTTGACATTATTAATCGCTAAAATTTTTAACAAGTTGTATTTTCTCATCTTTTTTTTTTTTATATATTAATTTTTACAATTTAGAAATTTAAAGTGTGCCAATATTTGGCTCATTTATTCTTTTAAAATATGGTTATAAAATCTTATAATTATTATTCAAGCTTGCTTTTTTTTAGTAAACTACTCGTAGGTATAAAAATAAACAGAACATATCAAAGCTTGTAGGCTTTGATTTATATTTCGCGGTATACTACTGAATCTATTGCTCATTAATTCACAGAATGTTTATTCATCTATCATCTAGTTAGTAGTGCTTGAGCATATGTAGAAAATATATCAAAAATTTATCAGATTGTTCGGAGATTTCGAAGTTAATAGCACAAGATGTTATGCAAAACCAGAAACATATAATTGAAATTGTCTGTGCTTTAGTACTATTATCATTATAGAAAATTCTTGACTCAAATTATTATAAAAAGAATTATAGCAATCTTAAGAATATATCTACCTTACTATAATAAAATACATTTCATTATTAGGAAAATAAATCAGATTTAAGAAGGTATCATGTAATTTATAAGGTAAAAGGATTTTGATTAGCTAAATTATTAATCAATTAATGTATAGAAAAAATTCAAAGTCATACATAATATTACTAAATTACCTAAATTTTAAACATTTCAAAAAAATTTCTATTAAAGTAGTTTACTATAAAATCTATTAGAATTAATGCTATATTAAATTCTACAAAATAAAATAGCTTACAAAATTTCGCTGATAAAATCTAGATGTAATCTTTAACTTCTTCTAGATTACATGATTAAGAATTTTTTACTAATATAATTTTGATTGCAGGCTTAGCTAATAATTAAATCATTAAGATAAGATTGTTTTTTTTCTTAATATTAATTAATAAAAATTTTGTTACGCTTTTTTAGCTCCCATGTTTTTATTTATATCTGCTTTATGTTGGTTATGTGTATTTTCGATTCCAATGGCAAAATTAACATTTGTATTAAGTAGACATTTACGTAAATACCCATTATCATTACATTTTAAACCGGGGTCCTCATTATCGTTACTTACCAACCAACGTTCGCTCATTTTATTATGTACATATAAAGCATTCGGAATACAATATTTTAAATATACATATGATGGAATCAATATATTATTTATAAATTTAATGCCATTAGTATTCTTTGTTATCATAGATTATTGTTTCCTAACTAAAATATTTGAAGATTACTTTTTTACCTCACAAAAGTTTCTCTTTACATTGTCACTGGTATCAGTTATACCTTTAAGTTATTTCATTGGTATGGCGGTGGCTTCAATTTCGGCTCAATCTTCCGCGGGATTAGGAGCTGTTATCAACGCTACTTTTGGTAGTATCGTTGAAATCATCTTGTATGCGATTACTTTAGTTGAAGGTAAAGGTAAAGTGGCTGAAGGCAGTATAATTGGTAGTTTAATGGCCGGTGTATTATTAATGCCCGGCGTTAGTATGATTAGTAGTGGATTTAAACGTAAAGAACAGAAGTTCAACGCAAAATCTGCTGGTAAGTTTTCGATTTTATCTCTAACCTAATTTGAAGAGAACCCTTATTAAACAACCATGATCCTTTTATCAGGAGTTACATCTACTATGCTTATTATGGCTATTATTGGCGCTCTCACTCCAACTTTATTCTTTCAGACTTACGCTCCAGTACGTAATGATTTTACTCTTCAAGTTTTTCAATTTCAATCAATTTAATTCTCTTCCTTTACCTTTTGGGCGTTTAGTATGAGATGACTTGTGTTCCATGTAAAGGATATACACAATTAACGGATGAATGTCAACTTTGTACCCACGTTCAAGTCGATCCAACTTCTACTTCATTATACAAAGAACGCGTAAAACCGCTAATGTTGTTTTGTTCCGTTATCCTAGTATTAGTGAGTATTTATTAAATTAATAATTTTTTTTTCTTTTAAAAAAAAAATAAAATCAATTAATGTTCTGAAACGTCTTTTTATAGTCATACGTTATCGGATTATGGTTTACGTTGAGAACACACGCCGCACTAGTATGGCAAACGGGACATCATGCTAATACATTTGTAGACAATTCAAACTCGAGATCAACTTCAATTTATAAGAAAATAGTTCCAGAATATATTCTTCAACAATTATTACCACATCCAAACCCACACGATACACCTTCACAACATCTGCATCCATCAAATTCACATTCTAATACATTGCATCCATCATCGCATAATGCATCTACTACCTCAACTTTACCGCAAAGACCAAACTCGGTTCCTGGTCCAAGTTCACATCCAATTGTTCAAAATAACATACATAATTTAGATCATCTAGCGACGTTAACATCACAAGGTCATTTCATCCCCTCTAATGCTTCGTTAATTAGATTTGCTCATGAACCCGAAGAAGAAGAAGAACCTAGTGGTCATGATTCTCCTAATTGGAGTAAAGTCAAAAGTGGAATAGTATTGTTATCTTGTACCGCATTATATTCTCTTATAGCAGAAATCTTGGTGGGGAATGTTGGAGTTGTATTGAATAATTTTACCGTCACCGAAAAGTTTTTAGGCTTAACTTTATTTGCTTTAGTACCTAATGTAACTGAATTCGTTAATGCCATGTCTTTTGCTTTGTATGGCAATATTGCTTTAAGTATGGAAATTGGTTCTGCTTACGCTTTACAAGTCTGTCTGTTACAAATTCCTGCCATGGTTGCCTTTTCTGCTTGGTATAATTCTGATAGATCTGACGAAGAGGATATTTCAAATAAGACTTTTACGTAAGTAATCATTTGGTGATAAAAAAAAAAAAAAAAAAGCTCGTTCCTGTTTTTTTTTTATTTAAAAGAAATAAAATTTTATTTTTATGATTAATTATAATAATTGATTTCTCTTTCTTTAACAGATTAGTATTTCCTCGATGGGATGTATTCTCGGTGGTATTTTCGGTATTTTTGTTAACTTATACTTATATTGAAGGGAAATCTAATTATTTTAAAGGATCAATTTTGATCCTTTCGTATTCAGTTTTGATGGCCGGTTTTTTTTATGCTCCTGATAATGGTGATAAGAATTACTAAAGAAATATCTTGTTTGTAATTTCTTGGTTAAAATATTAATTTTCATATACATATGTAATTATCTTTTTTTTATTTAAAAATTGAAAAACAAATAAAAAAAATAATGATAGTACTATTGTTAATAAAGGTGGAAGCTGGATCGATTAAGAAATAACTTGATGAATTGGTTACAAGAAACGATTTTTTTTTTTTTCATTTAATTGATATTAAATTCTTACAACTTGTTAAATTTCCCATTTATAATATAAAGTCAAAAAATTGTAAAAGATATTCTTTTTCGAATAATCGGTGTTATGACGAAATTTAAAAACACCAAGTTTCTGCGCCACACTTTATTAAAAAAAAAATTTGTCGAGAATTTCAAACGAAGAGAGTTTCGAAATGAACAAACTAATTGAGCATAAATATGGACAAGAAAAAATAAGCTCGAATCTGCATTTATGCCTTCGCATATGTGAATATGCGTTAGTTGAATATTGTTAAAGAAATCAGAATCATTACTAAGTTGGCCCCATATACAATATATGCTCCGATTATTCTAACATATTTATTTCATGGTCCTATCTTTTTTAATGGGATCCTATTAATACCCTCATTTTCTAAAATGGCTCTAGTTCATTAGATGATATGAAAAGTTTCGCTTGTAGAAAAGAATCGGTGTAAATAATATAAAGTACCCTATGCTGACAATTCCATTCATTAGCTTTCGTTTCTTTGTATTTTTGTTTATTTCCTGGGCGGCCGCTAGTTCCTTAATATTATGTGTAAAACCTTTCCTGATATGTGACTTTATTTGCTTTCGGATGTTCTTCCCAAAGTTGATCGATTTTTTATTGGTAACGTCTCTGACTATACGGATAACTACGTGCAAAGGAAATTATATATTCGCAACGTATACTTGTGTCCATTCGCAATTGTACCACCAACCTGAAGTGACACTCTTAATTCCTTCTTATCATCGGTGTCTTGCTAAAATGACTTGTCCGATGTATGTGATGCTATTACCGATTTCGTAAACACACTTCAAAGGTTTAGTAAGACGAAAATGGCTTATACTTTTGTTCATTTGGTTCTTTAATAATTGCTATCGCAGGTCCACTGTACCTTTAAGTTGTTCTTTGACAGTAAAATAAATATCATAAATTATGATAAAATCTTTACATTTACATTCTATTTCTTATATATGATTTACAAATTTAATTTCATATAGAATATTTATTTTTCATGCGATATTTTTTCCTTTGATATCCTTATTATGACACCATATTGTCACGTGATTGATATTTTCCAGTATAATTATTAAAAACAGTAACTTTTGACGTCAAATCCTGAAGAAACAAACCTTTCTTGAAGAAACCTTTTGCTTTCACAAAAATGAATCCTTTCAAAATATACGCTCGCTCTGTAAACCGGTTATCTCCAATATCGCGTCAGTTTATTCGTCAAATGTCTTCTGGCAAAACTCATATTAGTATTCCTTATTATACTCCCTTGGGTCCGTATCATACTCATAATGGTGGGCAAACCTACTTAATTAAACTTTTAGATAATATTGGACTTGATAAGATTGAATCGATTAAGGTACATTTCCATTTATCAAGAAATTATTTAAGTTATGAAATATCGATAAAACGTTTGAAAATGTCTATTTTTTTATATAGTTTGATGGCCCGGTTTATTCTCTTTTCCCGGATTCAGCGTTAAAGGAAACCATTGAGCTCATCCATCGTCGTAATATTGAAGTTTCAACTGGGGGTTTACTTGAGCAACTTTGTGTCCTAGGTACTGGAATTAAAGATTCATCCTTGTCAACTAAAATTTATTTGAAAAAATGTAAAGAAGTTGGGTAAGTTTCAAATTTTTTTTTTTTTTCTTACAATGAATGATAATTTTATAAATATCATTAATGATCCGATTAAATTTAGATTTGATTACTTGGAAATTAATAATCTTTTTGATAATATTATCCTTGAACGCTCGTATCTAAGTCGAATCGTTAATAACGCCAACTCGATTGGATTGAAGCTTAAAGCAAAGATTTGTATTTTCAAAGCAAATATGGGAATTCCAGGAATTCAAATCTTTAAGACAGCTAATAAAGTTGCTCGATGTTTAAATTATTCTGACGATGAGAGCTCCGACGATTCTGATTCTGACAACTACAATGGCACCGTAGATGACGTCATGAAAAAGATTCATGATCAATACGACTTTCTTACAACTCTAATTAAAGGTTCCAATATCTTAATCGCAAGCGATGGCATTTTCCAAAACATACCATTGATAGGACATAAAAAAGAACAGTGGTTTGCTAATATTTTGGACAGGATGACATCCGATCAGAAATTTGAGAACGTAACATACGAAGCTCCTAATCCGGAAATTTTTACTTTTCTGTTAGATCGATATAGTTCTAATATCAACTTACTTGTTGATTATTCGCATGCTTATCATGTGTCTCGTCTGAGGAAAGGTAAGTTGACATTATTAATCGCTAAAATTTTTAACAAGTTGTATTTTCTCATCTTTTTTTTTTTTATATATTAATTTTTACAATTTAGAAATTTAAAGTGTGCCAATATTTGGCTCATTTATTCTTTTAAAATATGGTTATAAAATCTTATAATTATTATTCAAGCTTGCTTTTTTTTAGTAAACTACTCGTAGGTATAAAAATAAACAGAACATATCAAAGCTTGTAGGCTTTGATTTATATTTCGCGGTATACTACTGAATCTATTGCTCATTAATTCACAGAATGTTTATTCATCTATCATCTAGTTAGTAGTGCTTGAGCATATGTAGAAAATATATCAAAAATTTATCAGATTGTTCGGAGATTTCGAAGTTAATAGCACAAGATGTTATGCAAAACCAGAAACATATAATTGAAATTGTCTGTGCTTTAGTACTATTATCATTATAGAAAATTCTTGACTCAAATTATTATAAAAAGAATTATAGCAATCTTAAGAATATATCTACCTTACTATAATAAAATACATTTCATTATTAGGAAAATAAATCAGATTTAAGAAGGTATCATGTAATTTATAAGGTAAAAGGATTTTGATTAGCTAAATTATTAATCAATTAATGTATAGAAAAAATTCAAAGTCATACATAATATTACTAAATTACCTAAATTTTAAACATTTCAAAAAAATTTCTATTAAAGTAGTTTACTATAAAATCTATCAAGCTTAATATCCGAAATTTCAAGTTAAACTTATAGATTACAAAATTTTGCTGATAAAATCTAGATGTAATCTTTAACTTCTTCTAAATTACATGATTAAGAATTTTTTACTAATATAATTTTGATTGCAGGTTTAGCTAATAATTATTTCAAATAAACTTCTTTAATCTGATTATAATTTTAAAAATTTTTAAAAGAGAAAGATAATTTTTATATTAGATATGTAATATTATATTATTATTATATCTCTATATATCAAATAAATGATATCAATAATATCAATCTATATCAAGCATATAATATGAAGAATTAGATCAATTTTTTATAGTTGTGACTTTTTATTGAAATTCTTACATATTCTAAATATGCTTTTATAAAGATTATTAAATAAAAATGAATTTTTAAATAAATAAGCTCATAAAAATTTAAAGATACATAAAAAGTATTTATAATAGGCAAAAATAATATAACAAATATAAAAATATTTTTATTAATAAAGAAAAATTGGTATACAATAATTTTTAATAAATAATTGATCAAACCAATCCATAATAATAGAAATTATATAATTATATAAATAGTTTTATATTAATTATTGATTATTTACAATTTGAAGAGTTTTCATAAAACTTTTAAATATTTAATGAAGTCAATAAGAATTGCATTTTATATATAATGATTATCTTTTTTTTTATTAGCTAATTAGTATTTCATTAATTTATTCATCAAAATCTCATTATCAAAAGAATTTCTTATTATAATCTTATATATAATTATGATAAGGAATACTAAGATTTATAATAAATTACCTATCAATATACCTTAAAATTAATTCACTAATTTTTGAATTAATTACTCCATTATATAGAATCGCTAATGTAAAATATAGATTAACTAAAATTATGATCATATAGATTATCTAATATATATTAATAGTAATAACTTATCTTTAAATATGAATATTATGATAATTATCAATATTTAATCTAAAGCTATTTTTTGAATATTTTTTAAAAGAATTTTTGATATCTTTTTTTTATGTTCTACTATATTTACTGTAATAAATATACTAAGATTTACTATTATGTTTAAATTTTTATTACTTATATCTATTAAATCTAAATAGTATATAAGGTTAATTTTAAAATAATTAATTTTAGTATTATTCAATGAAATGAAAAGATATATAAGTATCATTAATTTTTCATACAATCTATTATTTATTCATTGAATTTATATAATTAAACTAATAAATAGAGTTAATTAAAAAAATCAATTAAGTTCAGTTTGAATTTCTAAAGTATTTTTTATATTTTATTAAATGTATAAATAAAATTTTCTTTTCTTAAATAGGTTTTTTTATAAAGAATTTTATCATTATTTTAATAGTTCAAGTAAGATTAATATTTATACTTATATCTTTTTTATATATCTAAGATATTTTATTTATAACTTTTTCATTTATAACTTTTACTCTCTTAGTTTTGTTACAGGGTAATAATTATATGATCTACATATGATCTGCAAATGTAACGTAATATAAAATGTTAAAAATATCAAATATATTAAATATATTAAATATATTTAATATATCAGATATGTTTAATATAGTTAATATATTTGACATAAATTAAATATATATATAAAGGACTAAATTCATTAAAAAAATAATTATCAATTGCTTGATACAATTTGATCAGTTCTGTGATAGTTATATGCAACCTTCTTTTGTAAAAGATAATGTAAGGCTACTTTTTTTTATTTGTAATTAATTCTCTTTTTGTATTTTCTTATTTTAGTATTTTTACCTTTTTAATTTGTTTAATTATCAATAAATCTTTATTTTTGATTTTTCTAAAAACGTCTTTAAGATACTTATATTAGTAATATAATTAATATTTATTTTAAACTTAACATGTAAAAATATACTTAATAGTGTATGAATATACTTAGCAGTATATCGCAGATAAATCATACATTCGTCAAAAATTTGAATATATTTTTCAATATATAATAAATCTTGTTTAACTTGAAAACTATGAATTTTATTATATAAACTATAAAAGAGTTTACCCTCTAATACTACATTTAATAGTTATAATCTAAAAAGATTACATATTAATAGTATTTTTTTTTAAAGAATTTTTTACAAACTACATATAATAAATATATTTCTTATGACTTTTCTTTATTTTTTCTTTTTTAATGAATGAAATTCAGTTGACTCAGTAATTTATCATTTTTTATTTTTAAATATATTTTTAAACAGTTAATAATAATATAAAGTTGTGAAATTTAAGAGAATTTAATATATATTATAATAGTATAATAATAAGAAAACTTTAAATTTACTTAAATAATTTATATATATTTCATTTAAAAAATAACAGACAGATAATCTCTTAAAAAATATTAGATATTATAAAGAAATTTTAATAAATTATGTAACTGTTTTTCTTATTTAAAATGGTTTTCCATATATATTATAAATATCAATAACTCTTATTTTTTATATTAGTAAAAAGTGAAGCTTATTAGTGATATAAAATTAATTTTTACAGAATTTCTTTAATATATTGAGATATATATTAATATTAAAAGAATCTATTATAGTAGATTTTATATATAAAAAGAATTAATGATTATTAAAAAATATTTGATTTCTCTATAACTATTTTAATTATTTTTAATATAATTTTAAAATTACTTATTTTTCTATTTAAAGAATAACATGATAAAGCAATAAATTAATATTATTTAAAAATGTTTATATATATACATTTATTTATTATTCCTTAATCTGTAAAGTAGGCAAATTGCCTATAAACATAAAAAAGTATTAATTTTTTAATAAAAAATAAAATTTTAAATGTTAATAATATAATTATTATATAAAAATATAGTTTAATATATATTTTATCAACTTTATTAGAAGAAATTTTAAGTTATTAAGAAGTTTTTAAATAATTTAATTTTTAAAATTAAGTTTTGAATAAAAATCATAAAATTTCTTAGTAAATTATAAAAATTGTAACAATTAAAATTATTTTTCATAATAAATTTTATCATTTTCTATTATGATTAATATTACTAAAAGTAAATATTAATAAGATGGTTAAAGGTTAATAATAAAATTTTTTAATTTATAATTTTTTAAAAAAATTACAAATTTTAGCTTATAAAAATAACCTTAAATTATTTATTATATAATTAAAAAATAAAATTTACTATAATATTATAAATTTATAAAATTAATTTAAAAGGAAATTTATAGTAAATAAGTAGACAAATTTGCCTATAAACCTTTATAGTTTAAAGAATAAAATTTAAATAATTTAAATAATATTATAAAAAAAATACAAGTACTAAATTATTTTTTTATAATAACAAAATAAAAAATAACAATACTAATATACCAAGTAAATAAATATTTTTAGTCATATGATATATTATTATAAAAATTTAAAATTATCTTAATTTTAATACAACTTATTACTTTTGTGTTTGAAAAGCTAAATAGAAAAAATGCTAATTTAGTTAATAATAAAATTATTTAAATTTATTATTTTTAAAAATAAAATAACTCTTTAATTTCTATTTTTAAATAATAAAGACCAATTTATTTAAAATTTTTTATTGATCATCAATCTAACCTATTTATATAAATCTTTTAAAACTTTTATTTCTTCATTAATTTTTTTAATTTTGATTCTTATTCATATAAAAATCTTATCATTTTATTTATAAATTTCAGTTTCTGTTAAATTACCTTATCTACTTTTTTTATTTATTTCATCAATAAATTTATTCTTTTTATTCTATTTATTCTTTTTATTTGTTATCATTTTTAATATTTTTTTCATCAGTAAGTATACTTTTAATTTCATCATTAATATGAATATAATTATCTGCAGTAAGATGATTATTTTTTAGTAAATGAATATTTAATCTTTTAAGTTTTTACATTTTATTTTCACTTAAAATAATAAATAATATATTAAATTATATATATTATTTATTATAAATAGTAAAGCTTTAATATATTTATTAGAAATAGAAATTAGAGTTAAAAGATTTATTTCTTGTAAAGAATAAGTTTTTTTCTAATAATTTGCAATAATTTCTGATGATATTATAGATCAAACCTTTTTGTATGATATTATTTTGCAAATTATCATAAATATCAATTTAATTTTTAATAAAAAGATATTTATAATGATATTTAATAAATAATAATTTTAGCATCACAAAATTAAAAAACTGTAATAGTATTTAATAGAAGAAATTTAACTTGTATATTATTTAATTTTACTTGAATTTTATTAAAAATAATATGAACAGGAATATTATTAATTAAAGAATAATTTTTAGATCTTTTATTCATTTGATTATTGAGTATAAAAAGAACTTTATTAAAATACTAATTTATAACTAAATATTTTATTTCAAAAATAATAAATAAAAATATTTTTATAATTTAGATTTGCATTATATAAAGTATTTTATGTTAATAAATAAAGAAAGGTTTATTATTTTAATAATATTATTTTTTAATAATTCAGTAGGAAGAGTACTTGCTAATTTGTCTTATTTTTTAAATTGTTAAAGTTCTTGTTTTTTTTTTAAATCTAATAAACCAACTATCAGACTAGTTAAAATTATTAATATAAAGGTTATTAGCAAAAATTTTGCTTTCATTTTAAATTGATATTTTAATTTGATATAAGTGCATTATCAACTTAAGAACTAAGAGTACTATCAAACTTTAATCATTTAGAATTACTAACTATTAATTTTTTAATATCATATTTATTAAAAATTTTACATTATTAATATTTGAATTTTTTTTTTTATTACACAAATTTTTCTTTTAAATATAGCTAAAATATTAACAAGCTTTTTTTTTTAATATGAAATCAAGTTATTTAAAAGTAAATATATGATAATTTTTAATAAAAAAATTTATAATAATTAAACTTTTTTAGTAATTAATTTAATAATATAATAATGACAATTATCAATAATCTGAAAATAAATTTAATGATGTAATAATAACTATTGATGATTTAGTATATAAAATTTAATTTAATAATAGTAAGCTAGTTGAGTGTAATATATAGAGATTTATTAAGATAATTTGATATAAT